>WNWU01000089.1:3142433-3177799 GCA_012654045.1 Ptyas mucosa
AGCCCTCTGGGTAGTCCTTTTGTGCATATGGACTACTCAGAGGGCTGGAAAAGTAATTTTTGACTGGTCCTCGCACTTGTGACCAATCCTCGAACTTACGACTGTCCTCACAGTTTACGTTTTTGCCCTATCTTGTCACCATTTCTCTCTCCCCCTCTCTTTCTCATTCTTTCTCTCTCCCCCTCTTTCTCTCTCTCCCCCACTCTCTCTCATTCTCTCTCCCCCTCTTTCTCTGTCACTCTCCCACTCTCCCACTCTCTCTCTCTCATTAATTCTTTGTCTCTTTCTGTGTCTCAGCCCTCGCCACCCCTGATTTCAAGCCCCATAATGCTCAGCCTGCCTAAAGAATGACGCCCTCTGTAGATTCACCCGCCCAACTCCAGTGCCCCTATTCCCCAGCCAACTTGATGTCACTTGCTGTTAGAGCCAGGAGCTACACATTTTGAAGCTCATTCTGCCCTTCTGAAGCCCCCAATGCTTTGACTTTCCCTCCACCACCCAAGCAAACATCGGAGCCTTCTCTTGCAGAAGCAGAATCCAGCAGAGAAATGGAATAACGAGGGGGGGATGGGAAGGAGAGGGTGTAATTAGCAGAATCCAGGCACAGAAATGGAAAAACGGGGGGGAGGAATGGGAATGGGGAGGAGAGGGTGTAATTAGCAGAATCCAGGCACAGAAATGGAAAAACGGGATAGGGGGAATGGGAATGGAGAGGAGAAGGTTTAAGAAGACATTTCCTTAGATCACTGACGCTCCCAACAATGAGTTTGGTGGAGATGTAAGGAAATGTCTTCCAGCTCTTCAAGATTGACTTTAAGCGGACAGCAAAAGTAATGGTGGGGGGGCAACAGGGGCATGTGTCTTTATGTATGTCCCTCTCTCCACAAGAACTTGGAGGTAGATGCTGCCCCTCTGAGGAAAAGAGGAGGCGGTGAAGCCCTGGCTATCACCTGGGAGAGGAGGAGGGCACACTGGGAAGCTCCCTTCCCTGCAGCCGTGTGAAGCTTGCCTGCCTTCCATGTGGCCAGGTTCGGGGGCATGGCCAGCCACCAATTGCTACCAGTACGGCGAACTCGCCTCAATCTCTGCTACCTACTCGCCCAAGCCGGTCCAAAGCGGGAGCATTTCACCCCTGCCTCCCTGCAACCCCTAAAGCCAAAAAGGGGCGTGGGGGAGGGGCGCCGCAACCACCCACACACCCCATTTTGGCTTTAGCAAGCTTCTCTGCAACCCCGGGAGCCAAAACGGTTGCAGGGAAAAAGGCATTTTTTCCGTGACTCGAATATAAGCTGAGAGGGCTGTTTTCAGCCTGAAAAACGTGCTGAAAAACTTGGTTTATATTCGAGTATATACGGTAGCAATTATAAAACAGCTTTTCTTGATTTGATCCACTGGGGAGAGCCGAGTTCTAGTTCACTGGGTGACTTCGGGCCAGTCACTGTCTCTGCCCAGCCTACTTACAGGGATGTTGATGGCTGCCTTGAGCTATATATGCCACTTTGATCTCCTGAGCAAAAAAGCAGGATATAAAACAGTTTAGCTAACTAACAATTAATTAAATGCAGTAAGGGAATTTATTGATATGTAAAATTACAAAGAAGAGCAGATTCAGATTATCTAGTGGAAAACTTGCAAAATAATCACCATAATTAAAAACCATCCTCCCTCCTCTTTCAATGTAATTCTGCTGATAATGTACTTTAAGCAATTACTCTCCACTAGTGGTTAAGGCACCAGACAGTTAGAAACCAGAAGACTGTGAATTCTAGCCTAGCCTAGCCATAAAAGCCAACTGGATTGTGTCAGGCCAGTCACATTCAATGCATCCAACTCATCCTACAGGATGGTTGTTGTGGGGGAAATCAGAGTAGGGAGTAGTATACAAGTTATTTATAAAAATCATAGAAGTGGAATATAAAAGAAAATGGATGAAAGTCCAAAATCTAGCTGTAACAGAATAGGCTTATTGTTTGCTTTCTTTGGGGCTGCAGTGCTTCCTAGATAAGAAAAGACATCACAAATTGGTCCTTTCCTAGTCATAAATAGAATTAAGGCAAAGTAATGAGTGAGCCAAATTTGAGCCAACACCACATTACTTTCACATGGCTAAAATGAAAGAAATAATTCCAAAACAATCAATAAAATTGCAAACATCTTTATATAAATCTAGGATGACAGCACTGAAATATTGTACACCGTGTGCACAATTATTAGGCAATTTGACCTTACCATCCTTTGTATGAATATTTCCCATCCAAGCTGTAAAAACTTGAATGCTTAGTGGATATAAGAAGTTTAGGTGATGTGTATTTGAGTAATGAGGGAGAGTGTGGCCTAAGGAGATGAACACCCTATATCAAAGTGTGCATAATTATTAGGCAGCTTCTTTTCCTCAAGCAAAATGGACTAAAAAAGAGATTTAACTGACTCTGAAAAGTCAAAAATTGTAAAAAGTCTTTCAGAGAGATGCAGCACTCTTGAAATTGCTCAGATATTTGGGCATAATCACAGAACTATCAAACGTTTTGTTGTAAATAGTCAACAGGGTTGCAAGAAACGTGTTGAGAAAAAAAGACGCAAATTGTCAAATATTTGAGAACAATCAAACTTGAAGTTACCAGGAACCCATTATCCTCCAGTGCTGCCATATTCCAGAACTGCAACCTACCTGGAGCGCCCAGAAGTAAAAGGTGTTCAGTGCTCAGAGACATGGCCAAGGTAAGGAAGGCTGAAATCTGACCACTGAACAAGACATAAGTTGAAACGGCAAGACTGTGCCAAGAAATATCTGAAGACAGATTATTCAAAGGTTTTATGACTGATGAGTGACTCTTGACAGACCAGATGGATGGGCCTGTGGCTAGATCAGTAACAGGCACAGAGCTCCACTTCGACTCAGACGCCATCAAGATGGAGGTGGAGTACTGTTATGAGCTGGTATTATGAAATATGAGCTAGTTGGACCTTTTTGGGTTGAAGATGGACTCAAAATCAACTCTCAAACCTACTGCCAGTTTGTAGAAGAGACTTTCTTTAAGCAGTGGTGCAGGAAAAAGTCTTCATCTTTCAAGAAGACCATGATTTTTATGCAGGGCAATGCTCCATCACATACATTGAAGTACTCCACTGTGTGGCTAGCCAGTAAAGGCTTTAAAGATGAAAGAATGACATGACCCCTTCCTCACCTGACCTAAACCCTATTGAGAACTTGTGGGACCTTCTTAAACAGGTTTAAAGAGATTTAGGGTGAAGGAAAACAGTACACCTCTCTGAACAGTGTCTGGGAGGCTGTTGTTGCTGCACAAAAAGTTGATCGTCAGCAGATGAAGAAACTGACAGACTCCATGAATGGAAGGCTTATGACTGTTACTGAAAAGAAGGGTGGCTATACTGGTCACTGATATTTTTTTTTTTAACTGTCATAAATGTTTATTTGTAAATTTCGAGTTGTTTGTTTATTATTCTCACTTTAACAGACGAAAATAAATGAGTGAGATGGGAACATTTTCATTTTTCATTTAGTTGCATAATACTCCTGCGCACTAATAGTTGCCCAATAATTGTGCATACATAGATATTCTCCTATGAAAGCCATTACCTCACTTTTACTTTCTTAAATCTTCTGGTTTGAGGTTTATTAACATTTTGGATTGACTGAAAGCACTGTAGTTGTTCAATAATAATTGTAAATAATAAAATTAATCCTCCAAAATGCAGCTTGCCTAATAATTGTGCATCCAGTGTATATAATTCAGGTGATTAATCTTCTAAAAATATATTGCAGAGTAAAAAATCCTTGTTCAATTCAAATAATAAAGGAAATTCCCTCTAAAGAACTGCTGGGGAAGAAATTTAGCTTACAGCAGGGCTTCTCAAACTTTAATATAGGGCAATATTTTAATAACTTTTATTATTCTTAATCAAATATATAGGCAGGTTTATATATGAATTAATAATATTATTTTAGACAAAGTCTTCATAAAGATGTCCTGATGTCTGATGCAAGTATGCAATTCATAGGATTTGTCTGGTGTGTGATATAATTACACATATGCTGCTGTTTACTTCCCTGTGGATGCCTATTCTCCAGGTATTAATTCCAAGCCCCAATGTTTGGGAGAAATGAAAGGAAAAATACACCTCCAGACTGCAGTTTGGTAACCCTTAGTAACCTCATAAAGAAAAGGAGAAGGGGGGAGAGAGAGAAATGCCAATCTCATTTTCATTTGTATTCTTTAGTGCTATATAATTTATCATCTGTAAATCCGTTCTTCTCCAAATTGATTCAGCCAAGCCTGGTCCCTAGCTGCGGTCACGTAGTCATTGTGCATTTATTAGAAGTCTACAGTGTGTACTCAGGCACTTTTGAGTTTTCATTTATTCTTGTCTAATCATCTTCTATGTTAAGGGGTTTCCACACAATTTATGCAACCTGTCCATCATTTTTTTATACACATATTAAACAGAGATGAATAAGTAAATGATTAAAATGTAACAGTGGGTAAAGGGAACATCAGTCAATGGGGATATTTAAGGATTAAATAAAAAGAAGCAAGAAAAGGGACAGTGCAGACTGTGAATTATATCTGAAGTAAGTATTATTGATACTTCACTTGTTCTAGGTGTAAGTTTTTAAGATGGATCTTTAAAAGATGTATGGCTTTATGTTAACAACTGGTATGCAACAGAATTCAAAAGTAGAGAAGAATTTGGCCTGGTTAAAAGTTCTATGGGAATTCTTGCATGTCAGAATTTTAAACTAGCCTGGAAAGATGAAAAACATCTGAGATGAAGGCACTGGCAAACCATCTTCATACTGTTGCCGTGCAAAACAGGTTGATATGTCATGAAATAATCTGGAGTTGAGCTAGACTTGAAGGAGATCTTATTAATTCCTTAGATTTATATCCTGTCTCGACAGCTCACAAGAAGCCATACCTCTTGGTGAATCTGCCATGATGGTAGCCCTACAATCAAACTCTTTGTTTTACGAAGGGTAAAGCCCATCGGAAGATTTTCCCATAGGATTCTCTCTCCTAGGAGGTGCCAAGCTGTTAAAGGGAAAGCAGTGTTTTGGAAAACAAATCTCTGTGAAGAAAGAGGAGTATTCTAGCAACCTGTTATCTAGATAGCACTAGCCTTTGAAGACATTGCTGTTATAGTATTGAACAATATTGGTTGTGTACTTCGGATTGGCTGGCTTCAGGTTTGAGGTTAGACCAGGATCATTCTTGAAGTGATCATTAGTAGGAGGAGCTGAGACCTCCTGAGCAACTGAGATCAACATGAGACAATCTATTGGGAGGAGGGGAGCCAGAAGAGAGAGGAAAACTATTCTACTGCCCCCCCCCAAAAAAAAACTACCATAAGCCTCAAAAAGAAACACACCAGTAAGTTTAGATCTATCTTATTTTTCAACAGAAAATATGTAGAGGATTCTGAAGTAGACCAGGGTGCAACATTACATGCATATATACAGAAAAAATGCATTAAGAGATATTCTGCTATATTTTTCATGAAATCCTAAGAACACACAGAATGCACATGACATTCAGGAATTCAAATAGTGTACCTCAGTCTCCCTCCCCCTATTTTTCCCAATTACACCCCTGTGAGACCAGATGGTTTAAAAGCAAACTCTCCCAGCAACTTCCTATTCTCATCTGATTTGGACCTTCAGAGAGATCTTTATGCCTTACTGTGTGTTACTATTTATTTATCACATTTATACAATACTTACCGTATATACTCGTGTATAAGCCAACCCGCATATAAGCCGACCCCCCCAATTTTACCCCCCAAAACTGGGAAAACTTGTTGACTCGCGTATAAGCCGGGGGTGGGAAATGCAGCAGCTACTGGTAAATTTCAAAATAAAAAAAGACTGGTCATAAGTGCAAAGACTGGTCAAAAGTGCGAGGACCTGTCAGAAATCACTTTTTTCAGCCCTCTGGGTAGTCCTTTTGTGCATATGGACTACTCAGAGGGCTGAAAAAGTTATTTTTGAATGGTCCTCGCACTTGTGACCAGTCCTCGAACTTACGACGGTCCTCACATTTTACGTTTTTGCCCTATCTTGTCACCATGGTGAAGAGAAGCAGTTGTGAAATGAGTGACATGGTTGTTAAGAATGCTGCACGGGCATAAATGTGAGGATGGTCATAAGTGCGAAGACCTGTCAGAAATCACTTTTTTCAGCCCTCTGCCCAAAGCATTCCTTTCCGAGGGGCTTCTCGGAAGCGGGGAGCTGAAGCAGAAAGTTCCTTTCCGATGTGGGAGAGGGAGAGGGGCGCAGGTCCCCCACCCCGCCTCAACTCCCCGCTTCCCTCCTCCGGCTGAACTGAATTTGAGGCGCGGGTGCCGAGAAGCCCCTCGGAAAGGAACGCTTCGGGCAGCCTTGCCCGCCGGCCGTTCGGGGCGAGGAAAGGGAGGAGGCGCCTGCGGGGGGAAGGAAAGAGCGGGGAGCTGAGGCGGGCGAGAGAGAAAGAGAGAATCAGAATGACAGAGAGAGAAAGAGACAAAGAATGAAAAGGCGAGGGACGGCACTGGGCCACGCATGACCCAGTCGCTCGGCTCCCGCTTGCCCGGCAGCAGCTGCTTCTGCTCTTCTTCGCGCCCGGCACCGACCCTCTTGAGCACTGGAGCCGAAGCTGCAGCTGCGACCGAGGCCAAATTCGGTGAGTGGTGAGCTCCAGCCGCGGCGGGTGGGCGGCCAAAGCGCCCCCGGCATGGCTGGCTACTCGCTCGCTCGCCGGCAGTGCCTTCTGCTCCTCTTTTGCCCCTCAGCAGCTCCCAGCAACTCCCAGCAACATGCCGCCGCGGCGCTTTGGCTTCCGCTCGTTAGGCACCGGCCGCGTCTCTGCTCAGTTGCTGGGAGCCGCTGAGGGGCAAAAGAGGAGCAGAAGGCGCTGCCAGCGCAAGCCTCCCTGACCCCTACAGCCAAAAAGGGGCGTGGGGGAGGGGCGCCGCACCCCCCCACACACCCCATTTTGGCTTTAGCAAGCGTCCCTGCAACCGCGGGAGCCAAAACGGTTGCAGGGAAAAAGTCATTTTTTCCGGGACCCGCGTATAAGCCGAGGGGGCGTTTTTCAGCCTGAAAAACGGGCTGAAAAACTCGGCTTATACGTGAGTATATCGGTAGCTTTTGTCTGAAAGCTTAAGATCCCATATATTGGTGTATCACCCTTTTTCATCCCCAGAAAAATGTAAAGAATTAAGTGGATCAGACAGGTGGCCCAGAGTCACTCAATAAACTCTGTAGGCAAGTGAAAGCTGGAACGTCAACTCCCCTGATCTAAATCTGACATATGATTATTTTGTTTAACTTGGCACAATGATTCAGAGAAATCTTTTTCAGAATCAGTAAGTTAAAGTTTATCTCCAATTCTTGCACAAATGAAATAAGAAATAAAGAGATGATCTAGAATTCTGATCAGTACCTGGGGCAAGATAAATACAGTTAAAATGAATTTAATGTAATATGATTAATATTTCAAAATCCATCTTTTTTAATTTCTTCACACTTACGTGTATCAACAAGATTTTAAGCAATTTCTTTGGCCAGGTTATCCTTTAAGATTTTCATTGCTATATTGTAATTGCCTGTTGGGAAAGAACATTTTAATGTTCTACACTTTCAAACTTATCAACGGAATTTAATTTGGCTTCAATTATATGTTGATAAAGGACTTGCAGAATGCAGCTCTTAAATTTTTATTTCACCCCAATGAAATCTTGACAAATACGTGGTTTCTTGTTTATTTAATATTGTCCTCATAAATATATCATCATCATCATCATCATAGTTGGAAAGGACCTTGGAGGACTTCTAGTCCTGCTCAACCAGGAGATCCTACCATTTCACACAAATGGATGTCTAATCTCTTCTTAAAATCCTCCAATGATAGGGCACCCACAACCTCTGAAGGCAAGCCATTCCACTGGTTGATGGTTCTCACTGTCAGGATATTTCTCTTAGTTCTAGGTTGCTTCTCTCCTGGATTAGTTTCCATCCATCACTTCTTGTTTTGCCTGCTGGTGCTTTGAAAAATAAGTTGACTCCCCTCTTCTTTGTAGCAGCCCCTCAAATATTGGAACACTTCTATCATGTCATCCCTAGTCTGTCTTTTCACTAGACTAAACATACCTAATTCCTGCAACCATTCTTCATATATTTTAGCCTCCAGTCCCCTTATCATCTTAATTACTCTTCTTGGCACCCTTTCCGGTATCTTTTTTATATCACGGTGAGCAAAACTGAATGCAGTATTTCTTGTGTGGTCTTACCAAACCATTACAAAGTGGTACTAACACTTCATGTAATCTTGATTCTATCCCTGTGTTGATGCAGCCTAGGATTGCATTGGGTTTTTTGGTGGCTGCAGCACACTAACGGCTCATATTTAAGGGACTGTCTACTAGAACTCCAAGATTCCTCTCTTAATTGCTTCTATTGAGTCATGTTTCATCTAATGTGTATCTGTACATTTGGTTTTTCTTCCCTAAGTGTAAAATCTTGCTTTTCTCTACATTGAATTTCATTTTGTTAGATAGGGCCCTTTGTTCAAGTCTGTCAAGATCCCTCTGAATTTTGAGTCTATCTTCTGGGACGTTGGCAATTCCTGCCACGTTGGTGTCCTCTGCGAATTTGATGAATTTCCATTCTATTCCCTCATCTAAATCATTTATGAAGATACTGAAAAGTATTTCTGTATACAATTCAATCATTTAAAAAAATTGTATCGTTTTGACTCTTTTACCCAGTAAAGGTTTGTATTGTGCAACTTAGTATCTCATAATGTTATAGTATTTACAATTAGAATAAGTCTACTGATTCAGCTTTAGAATTTATTAGCATTTCTTTGCTAATGCTACCACCAATATTCTGTATTTGTTAGCCTTGGGAAGGTAAGTGCCCTTCCATCAGCATTTTAGAAATATCATGAGGTTAATTTAGAATCAGAAGGATTCTAAAGGAAAGAACGCATAGTAATGAGATTTATGTTTCCTAATTGAGCAATTAGGAAATCTGCAAACATTATTTTATGTAACAATATACTCCCTATTTGGTAATTCAGTTAGTCAGTGAGTTCACAAATATCTAAATAGTCTTTATCATTTGTCCTTGGCAAAGGCAACAATCAGTATAGAGACACAGTATTAGAACAGATATTTAAAATAAACAATCAAAGGACAGCAAAGTATCTTGCAGAGTCCAGAAGTATTCATCTACTGTTTGCTTAAATAAATTTTGTAGTCTATGACTACAGTCATAAACTTGAAAAGACAGCAGCAACATCACTGAAAGTCTCAATAAAGACGCTGTGAATTGCAACAGCTTCATACTAAACAGCCTTCAAATATTTACACTGTAGATTGCCATTTTTATTGATGGAGGCAGAAGGTCTCAAGATGCCAGAGTTTGGGGGGGAGGGGTAGCAATGGAGAAGTTCCATGTGCAAAGCAGGTATTTAACCACAACACTGCTTTGTCTTCCAGCATCTAATGAAAAATATTACAATTTGGCTGCATAAAAACATCATTTATTCCAGATCAGCGGTGAAATCCACTTACCTTTGGTACTGGTTGGGGAACGGGAGCGTGCGCACACTATGCACATGCCTCTTCAGCATATGCGCAGAACCTACTGCGCATGCGCAGATGGTAAAAAAATGGGACACAATGATGTCCCAGCGGGTGGGCGGAACCTCCTGCTGCCAGCGCTACCGGTTCAGCAAGCCGGATAGAACCGGGGGGGGGGGGATTTCACCGCTGTTCCAGATGAATACAACCGAGCCATAATTAAACAGTTCATCTGTATTTCTAGGGCAAAACAGTGCTACTCATACCCCAAAACCATATTCACTCTCTCAGATCCAATAGCTTAATTTTTATTTTTGAAAAAAATGTATAATTTCTTTGTGGGTCCCCCCCCACACACATACACTTAAAGATGAAGTATACTATCTGTTTGTACTTAGTCTATTCTTTATATTCTGTATCAAATTTTCATATTGGATTTCTAGTGAGCTGTCCATTGTGAACTATACTGGTACAAAAACTGCACAGTGCCAAGGGGTAACATTCATGATCAAGTGGCTGCCATAAGTAGAGAAATCTACAGTTGCAAGAAAAAGTATGTGAACCCCTTGGGATTATGTGGAGTTTTGCATGAATTGGTCATAAAATGTGCTCTGAACTTCATCTAAGTCACAACAATAGAAAAGAGGCGTTGGTCTTACCGTGAACGCCATTTCTCCGGGGGCTGCGGAGTGGGTCAGGAGTGGGATATCAGTTGATCTGCCCGGATACTGAGTTAAATAGAATTGGCCACGCCTCCTCTCATGCCCCTCCCAGCCAGTTTGTTTGACGAAGATGGTGCTAAACAACAATTCCTGTAAGGCAATAAGAGGTTATGTCGACGTCGCAGGCGGGAGGGGCTGACCCACTCCGCAGCCCCCGGAGAAATGGCGTTCACAGTAAGACCAACGCCTCTTCTCCCAGTAGGCTGCGGAGTGGGTCAGGAGTGGGACATACCCAAGCTCGTTCAACCTACGGGTGGGAAGCCTGCGAGGAGGATGCCCCCGAGGCGAGACGTACCTGCTGTAGGACTCTCCTACCAAAGGAGGCCTCCGCCGAAGCGAAGACATCCAATCGCTAGTGCTTAATAAAGGGCATAGGAGAAGTCCAGGTAGCGGCCCTGCAGATGTCCTTGAGGGAGGCCTGCGTGGCCCAGGCAGCGGTAGTGGCTGCACTGCGAGTAGAATGAGCAGTGACATGCCTGGGCAGTGGAAGAGCTTGCGCTTCGTAAGCCCAGGCGATACAGGCCCAGAGCCATCAGCCAATGGTGGCCGAAGATACCTTAGAACCTAATGAGGTAGGTTGGAATGAAACGAAAAGAGCCTCAGAACGCCTGGAAGGCGCTGTCCGCAAGATATAGATTTTTAAGGCTCGACGAACATCAAGGGTATGCCATTTGCATTCTAAGGGATGGGCAGGCCGTGGGCAAAAATTAGGTAGAATGACCTCCTGCTCCCGGTGGAATTTGGAATTCACTTTGGGAACAAATGAGGGGTCTAGTCTAAGAAGGACCCTGTCAGGATGGATAATGCAGAGGTCGGACCTGATGGAAAGGGCCGCGAGCTCTGAGATGCGTCTGGCCGATGTGATGGCCACGAGAAATGCCACCTTGAAGGTGAGGAATTTGAGACTCGCCGTACGAAGGGGCTCGAAGGGAGGTTCGGTGAGGGCTCGGAGCACACGCGGCAAATCCCAGGTGGGATAGCGGTGTATCATCGGGGGGCGCAGATTGCGAGCCCCACGCAAAAACCTGTGTATGGACTGGTGGTGAGAAAGCGGAGCTCCATCTCTGGGCGACAAAACAGTAGAAAGAGCAGCAACATGACGTTTGAGCGTGTTGTGCGCTAGACCCTTGCGAAGCCCGGCTTGCAGGAAGTCGAGGACCTGTGGGACAGAAGCTGAGACAGGATTAATCCTGCGCGCAGAACACCAAGAGACAAATACCTGCCAAGTGATGTTGTAAAGCCTGATGGTGGAAGGCTTTCTGTCCGCCTGCATGGTCTGGATGACGTCCTCAGAATAGCGTGCCTGCTTCAAGAGGAGCCCCTCAAGGACCAGGCGGTTAGATGTAGCCATTGGGGCTCCGGATGGCACACCGTCCCTTGAATGAGCGAGACTCTCTCCGGTGGAAGCCTCCAGGGGCGCGATGTCGATAGCGCGATCAGGACCGAGAACCAAGGTCGTCGGGGCCAGTAGGGGGCAACGAGGATCACATTTGCGGCCTCCGCTATGATCTTGCGTATTACCCTGGGTATCAGCACCAGAGGAGGGAATGCGTAGAGAAGCTGCCTTGGCCAGGGACAGCGAAGAGCATCTGTGTCCTCCGCTCCCGGGACTGGGTACCGGGAGAAAAATCTGGGAAGCTGTGTATTTCCCGATGTGGCAAATAGGTCCACTTGTGGCTGGCCGAATCGGTGACAGATGGCCCGGAAGAGGTCGGGGTGGAGCTGCCATTCTGACGCTTCCACAGTTGTGCGGCTGAGGAAGTCTGCTTGCAAGTTCTCCTTGCCCGCAATGTGGTCCGCCCGTAGAGAAGTGAGGTTGGTCTCGGCCCAATGGCCCAGTTGAAGAGCCTCCTGCAGGAGGGCTCTGGATCTTGTACCTCCCAACCGATTCACATGGGCTTTTGCCGTGACATTGTCTGTGAGAACTAAGATGTGGCGGTTTTGCACCATGTGATGGAAGGAAAGGAGTGCAAGTCGGATGGCACGAAGTTCCAGGAGGTTGATGCTCAGTTGCGTTTCGTCTGGGGACCAGCGACCTTGAGCCACATGGGTCTCCAGGTGTGCTCCCCATCCGTACAGGCTGGCATCCGTCGTGATGACCGTCCTTTGGACGTCTGAGAAGACGCATCCTTTGTCCAGGGCCGGGGAGGTCCACCAGTGGAGTGACCATCGTACCTGTTGAGGGAGCCTGACTTTGGTTAGAGCAGTAGAAGTCTTGGCCCGTTGATGCGGCAGCAGAAACCACTGGAGCCTGCGTGCATGAAGCCTGGCCCAGGGAAGTATGCCTATGCAGGATGCTAGCTTTCCCAGGAGTTGTGATAAGGTGAGGACAGATAGCTTCGGCTCCCGGAGGATCTGATGAAGGAGAGTCCTGAGGTTGTCCTTTCTCTCTTGGGACAGGAAGACCTGTCCCAACTGAGTGTCGATAATCGCCCCCAGGTGAGTCAGCCGAGTCTGAGGGGCTAGGTGACTTTTTGGGAGATTGACAAGGAATCCGTGTTCCTGAAGGACCTGGAGGGTCAGTTGCACATCGGCCTGAGCCCTTGCTAGGCTGGGGGCCTGGATCAGGATGTCGTCCAGATAGGCTTGAAGCCGTACCGGGACAGACCGAAGATGGGCAACCAAGGCCGCAAGGACCTTGGTAAAGCTGCGCGGGGCTGATGCCAGACTGAAGGGTAAGGCACGGTATTGAAAGTGGTGCCCCACGTAGCTGAAGCGGAGATAGCGCCGGTGGAGAGGCGCTATTGGGATGTGGAGATAAGCCTCGGAGAGATCGATGGAGGCCAAGAAATCTCCGGGCTTGATTCCATCCAGGATGGTTCTGAGGGAGGTCATTTTGAACCTCCTGTAAACAAGGTGGGCGTTGAGGGACTTCAGGTCCAGAATCGCCCTCCAGCCCCCAGAGCGCTTCGGTACCACGAACAGGATTGAGTAGTATCCCTGTCTCCACTGGTTGGTAGGAACGTCCTCCACCGCTTTGATGTCTATGAGATGCTGAATGGCCTGAGCCATGAGGAGGCGCTTGCGGGGGGAATTGGAGACAGGGCATGATACGAAGTGACTCGGGGGACTGGAGAGGAATTCGAGATGAAGTCCGGTCTCGATGGTATGGAGAACCCACTGGTCTGATGTAATTAGGACCCACCTGTTGAGGAAGAGGCTCAACCGGCCTCCGATGGGAACGGTGCTGGAACTGTCATTTCTAGCGACGGAACTGGCGGCCGCCAGTTCCACGGGTGGACCGTTTGGGAGGACCAGAATATCGCTATTTGTCATGAAAGGAGCCTCGATCCTGCTGACGAAAGGAGCCCTGTGAGTAGGGGTGTGGAATGGTACTATCCTGGGAAAAGGAATGGTAGGGCTGTTTCCGGTAAAAAGGAGTGGCCCGGTGGTCCGCCCGTCGAGTCACGGATGGCAAAACCTTTCTTCTGTCCTTGTCCTCAACCAGCAAGGGCTCGAGAACGTCGCCGAAGAGATGGGACCCCGAATAGGGGCCCGCTGCCAGATGCCATTAAGCCCTGATGTCAGCAGGCCATTGACGGAGCCATAGAAGATGGCGGGAGGTGACCGTCGATGCTATGGCTCGTGAAGCGTACTTAGCCGCGTTGAGTGTGGTGTCGGATGCGAACTGGGTCGCCGCTATGATTTTGTTCAAGTCCTGATGGACCCGAACATCTTGGGCTGGCAGACGGGCCTGAAGTTGTTGGAGCCACAACAGGGAGGATCATGCGAAGAAGGAGGCTGATGTTGCGGCCTGGATCGCCCAGGCTGAGGACTGGTGAGCCTTTTTGAATGAAAGGTCAAACTTTTTCTCCTCTGGTTTGAGGCCTTCTGAGGAGTCTCCGGCAATATAGGGCGAAGGAGACGATAGGGCGGCTACCGGGCCGTCTACGGTGGGTACCTGGAGAAGGCTGGCTAAGGCAGGCTCCACACTGTAATTGTGCCGGTCATTCCCGCTAGGTGTAGGCAAGGAGGCCGGAGAAGACCACTGCTTGCGAACGACGTCGGTGAATAATTTAGGAGCTGGAATGAAGAATTGTTCCGTGGCTGGTTCAGCGAATAAGCCTTGTCCAGTAGAGGTAGAGGGGGCAGCAGTGGAAGGGGTTTCGTCCACAAGTCCCGATGTAAGTTTGGCCTTGCGCAGAAGAGACTTGAAAAGTCCTTGCGGAAACAGGCCTGTGAAGGCCAGGACGTCTGGAGTGGCATCTTCATCATCGGAGAGATCAGTTTCCCGTTGAAGTTCGTCTTCCACAAAGAGATCTGCACTACCCTGTGACCTGGTAGGAGACTGTTGAGGTGAGCCAGTGAGGCTGGCGGAAGGGGATACATGGGTACGGTGCGAGCGAAGACTCTCTGACGCCATTGAAGCAGAGTGGCCGTGCATGCCAGTCGCAATGCCCTGCGATATGGCATTGGCAATTAGTCGGTGAACCGATTCAGGTAAGTCTTCTAATGTCACGGGCGCGGCTCGTAGTGTCGGTGGTGGAGGCGCGGGCTCCTTGGCAGCCGGTAGACAGGCAAAGGGATCACCTTTGGAATGGCGCTTTGGCGGAGGAGACTCGTCCTCGGAAAGCTGTTCCGCGCCCTCAGGGGACCTTTCTGGAGAAAGTGCCCGGGAGAGGTCCTGCTCGTCATCCAGCTGTTGCTGTTTGGGGGAACTGGGCAAGCGCTGGTCAGGATCAGCCTGTTCCTGCTCTGCCTGCAGGTAATGGCGTTCCAAGGCCTTTTTGCGCCATTGGAGATCCTTCAAGTCAGCCTGGGATGGCTGCTGATTCTTCCTGCCAGAGGCAGACTTATCCAATGCCTTGCGAGCAGGCTCAACATGTGAAGCCTTGTGTGCTGATTGCTGGTCTGCCATCACGATCGCTAGGTGGTGGCTGTAGAGACCGAAGCCTGCACACTAGCAGCACAAATGGGCGGCTTACTCAGGAGTCCGAGATATGCCAGCACCAAACTCGATTCCTGGGAAGGCAAACCCAGCAGGGATGCGAGCAAAATGGCTGCCTGCACGTTGCGGTGCAATAAAATGGCGGCCGGAGCTCAGAGGATGATAATGGCCGCCCGCCTGGTACAATTAATGGCCGCCAAAATCCCCGCGATCGCTGGGTTGTCGATAAGGAAGCTCGACAAGAGCTACTTGCAATTAGGGAGGCGTGCGAAGCGCTGCTGTGGATGGCACCGCGCCTCCAAGATGTTGGGCGGCGATCGCGGCGGTAACGGTTGAAGCGCTGCTGCGTTTCAGCGCTTCTCAGCTGACGGGTTTGCTGTGGAGCGCTGCCGCGTGGGCCTCTGAGCGCCTCTCAGCTGTCCCGTATCGTGGCAGCGGCGGTGTTTTCAGCCCGGAGCTGAAGTGGCCAGCTCACAGCGGCGGCGGCATGGAGCACTGCCGTGTGGGCGTTTGAGCGCCTCTCAGCTGTTCGATATTGCTGCGGCGGCGGCGTTTTAAGCCTGGGGTCAAGTGGCCAGCTCGCACAGAAAGCAGCAAGACAATTTATTTGATTTTTGGACTGTCAGAAGTAGGAACACTCAGTAACACGTCTGGATAGATCCACTGAGTCAAATAAACTGGCTGGGAGGGGCACGAGAGGAGGCGTGGCCAATTCTATTTAACTCAGTATCCGGGCAGATCAACTGATATCCCACTCCTGACCCACTCCACAGCCTACTGGGAGAAACACAGTCTGCTTAAAATAATACTACACAAACCTTAGATGTTGCCATGGTTTAATTGAACATAACATGTAAACATTCACAGTGCAGGGAGGAAAAAGTATGTGAACCTTTGGACTTAATAACTGGTTGACCCTCCTTTGGCAGCAATAACCTCAACCAAACGTTTCCTGTAGTTGCAGATCAGACCTGCACAACGATCTGGACTAATTTTGGACCACTCCTCTTCACAAAACTGTTTCAGTGTAGCAATATTCTTGGGATGTCTGGTGTGAATCGCTCTCTTAAGGTCATGCCACAGCATTTCAATCGGGTTGAGGTCAGGACTCTGACTGGGCCACTCCAAAAGGCGTATTCTGTGCTGTTGAAGTCATTTTTTTGTTGAAATACTTGTATGCTTTGGGTCATTGTCCTGTTGCATCACCCATCCTCTGCAGAGCTTCAGTTGGCGGACAGATGGTCGTACGTTTTCCTGCAAAATGTCTTGATAAACTCTGGAATTCATTTTCCCATCAATGACAAAATCCGTCCAGGCCCTGAGGCAGCAAAGCAGTCCCAAACCATGATGCTCCCTCCGCCATGTTTTACAGTGGGGATGAGGTTTTGATGTTGGTGTGCTGTGCCTTTTTTTCTCCACACATAGTGTTGTGTGTTCTTCCCAAACAACTCAATTTTGGTTTCATCTGTCCACAGTATATTTTGCCAGTAGTGCTGTGGAACATCCAGGTGCTCTTTTGCAAACTTCAAATGTGCTGCAATATTTTTTTTGGACAGCAATGGCTTCCTCCGTGGTGTCCTCCCATGTACTCCATTCTTGTTTAATGTTTTCCTTATTGTAGATGTGTCAACAAAAATGTTAGCATGTGCCAGAGATTTCTGTAGGTCTTTAGCTGATTCTTCTTTACCTCATGAAGCATTCTGCACTGTGCTCTTACAGTCATTTTTACAGGACGACCATGTGCTAAACTTTCTCCATTTGTAGACAGTCTGTCTTACCATGGACACATGAACATCAAGGCTTTTGGAGATACTTTTATAACCCTTTTCAGCTTCATGCAAGTCAACAATTCTTGATCGTAGGTCTTCTGAGAGCTCTTTTCTGCGAGGCATAGTTCACATCAGACAGTGCTTCTTGAAACCAGTAAACCCAAAACAGGTGTGTGTTTTTAAAGGGCAGGACAGCTGTCAGCAACACATCAAATATCATCAGACTGACTGGAGTCAAGGTTGGCTCACTCCTGACTCAATTAGCTCTTGGAGAAGTCATTAGGCTAGGGGCTCACATACTTTTTCCTCCCTGCACTGTGAATGTTTACATGTTATGTTCAATTAAACCATGGCAACATCTAATGTTTGTGTAGTATTATTTTAAGCAGATTGTGTTTTTCTATTGTTGTGACTTAGATGAAGTTCAGAGACATTTTATGACCAATTCATGCAAAACTCCACGTAATCCCAAGGGGTTCACATACTTTTTCTTGCAACTATCTACTTCTTCAGGCATCTTTAATTCTTATTCTACTGAGATATCTCAGAAATTGTTATACAAATAATAATAGTATCCCACTGGAGTTAACAAGAAATCCCAGACAACAACTGTTTCCTTATTCCAGATGATCCATTTCTATCTAATTTAGTCATTCACAATACACTGTTTGATATTTAGCATTCCCTGAAAGGAACCACACATTAGACGTGTGGCAGAGGTAGAAAATTTATGTTACATGCCTTTTCACCAAAGGTGAACAGTAAAGGCCAACAATAAAGAATGAGTGATACACAAGTAGCATTTTTAGTTCGGAATTACTGGAGTGCTATCTCGTCTTCTGATCCTACATACCTAATTCTCCATCCCTATTATACTTTCTATGAGAAATAATCCAAGTTTTAGAACTATATTATTAGTTTTAAGGTAATAAATGAACTTAATACTAATAAACTATTAGAATAATACAAGTCAGTCTATTATTTTAGTCCAGCAGATTATTATAGGAAAGCAAAAGATTCATATGGTCAACTCTTCAAAATCAAACTCAGTACATGAATACTTTTGGTCTTTCCTTTTAGTATTTTTTATGAAATTAAATATAATATTCAGTTGTTTTGCTTTAAAATATTTTCATTCATTTATAAAAGGCTTCTCAGAGATTCATTATTCATGATTTATATCCCGCCTTTCCCTCTTGATCTCAAGGCAGCATACAAAATATTCCTTTTTTCAATTTTTCTCCTCACCAACCCTGTGAGATAGATTGGTCTGAAAAAGAGTGACTGGGCCATAGTGCGCTCCCTTTGTCTGAGGATGGATTTGAATCTAGAGCCTTCTGATCCTATTCCAATATTTTTTATCAATACAGCAAATTATCTCTGAATAATTATACAGTTCTGAATACACTCTTAGAATAGAAGCAAGCAACTTTGGGATCTGGGACCTGGGATTCACTTAACATTTGTGAGGAAGGACTGTAGTGGGTGGGACGATGATACAAATCCATATGCAGTCACTGTGACTAGTATAGCTAACTCGCCCAATTTCTTTAGAATTACTACATTTCAGGTTATCCATAAAAATACTCCCAGTTACATAGTTCCTATTGGATCATACATAGTATAATATTTTTTAGGAATATTATGAATATTCTTCATTGTCCTTCCTTATAAGACAAGGTTAAAATGAAGTGTTCGAACTTCTTACCTGATAACAGTTTTATGATGCTTTCAGACACATAAGGTAAGATACTATTCACAACATTATTTTTATTAATCTAGCTACACACTGTACTTTGGGTTTCTCAAAACCATATTTTCTTATGTTGGTTCTGAATGGTAACCTGGATACATTTTTTTAAAAATTTGGTGTGCTTCAAAACTGGTTCTCATTACAGCACTTATATTTTAGGATTATTGCTAATTTTTATCTGTTGTTGATTTTTAAAATCTATTGTCTATTATTTTAGTTGTTATTTAAGCTGGTTACTAGAGGTCATCTTGAGAAGGGTTTTACTCTAAGAGAACATAAACATTCTAAAAAAAAATCCTACAATAACTGGAAAATTAAGTTTTGTTCTGTGGAGGCTTTAATGCAAATTTTCTTGCCAAACATGACTTCAGTGCCAAACATGACTTCCTGCTCCTAAATGCATTGCTTTAAGGTTCCTGTGGATCTCCCGCATAACATTTGTTTACCTTATACAGACACTAAAATGAATATACTGTAATTATATGAACATTATCTGTATTAAATCATTAGCATCACACTGAAAATCTTTCTATGGGAATCATATCATCTCAAAGTTCTACATGGAAATTTCTGATCCTGGGTTACACATGCCTGTGATAAGAGAAGTACAATATCCTAATCCAGAAGCCTCTTTGTGTACTAAAGAAGGTGTAGCATGGGTTGGGCAATATCAATTTGGTATGGTATGTTCACGGTTACCTTCCACCTAGAACTAAAATGGGTGTGTCAGTTACACAAGTAGCTGACAAAAGCAATTTCAAGGGACTAGTTGATAGTGCTATTATGTAGAAACTATGCAAATACAGCTTTCTTTTTTCTACACATTTTCATATTAGAGTCTTGTGATTTTTTAAAAAAAATTAGTGTTGGTTTCATGCTAGAGGCCTCAAGACCACCTATGCGTAAATGGGAGCTTATACTATATATAGTCATGTGAACAAGTATAGTCACCCCATGTAAAGTTTTGTTTCTATTTAACAAATATGTGGACATATAGGTATTTTATCTTTATTCAAGCAGCATGTAATTAATTGATCAGAAAGTATGAAAATTGACTTTCAATGATTTATTCAACAAAAATAATCAGATATTCTATTCTCTGTAGGAAAAAGAAGTACACCCTTGGGTCTAATAAACTGGTTTTGTCCCCTTTGGCAAGGTTAACGTCATGTTCCAAGGTCCTTTCCATTGAGCTTTAACCTTCTAGCACAAAGTTTTACATTATCTTCCAAAACCGTTTGGTACAATGAAGAATTTGTAACTGATTCTTTGATAATGAACTGCCAAGACCATGAGGCAGCCTCAAACCATTTCCACCATCAAGTTGTTAACTGGATTTTCTGGTCTTTGCCAAACATGTCTTCAGAAATTACTGGCTAATAACTCTAATTTTGCCTCACCATTGTTCCAGAAGTCTGGCCTTTGTTTGGATCTATAGCAAACTTTATACTTACCCTGATATTCTTTCTGGACAGTAAATATTTCTTCCTGCTACATCCCCCCCCCCCCCCCCCAATGTAGATCTAATTTACACCACTTCTTTCCAATGGTAAACTCATGCACTTTGACATCTTGTGATGAAATTCTAGAGTTCTTAGAGACTTCTTTTTGCCTGGGCAAGTTGGCAGTTGTTTGAAATCTTTTCCACTTGTAGTTGATTTTCTGGACAGTGGAATGATTGGTGACTAATTTTTGGCAATCTTTTTAAATTTCCCAGATTCTGAAGGCTTCAGAGAGCTCTTTTCAATTTAGGCATGGTGATACCACACCCTTCAAAAACAAAGAGCAAATCAAACTAAGTGCCTGAGGTGTCAATAAAACAGGTTCCTCCCGGATCTTCTTTAACCATGTTCTAATCATTTGCCTCGCCCTGATTCTAATTTCAGGTATTTGAGGTAATGATAAATGTAGGGGTATAAATATTTTTTCCACATGCAAAATTTGCATTTATGTTTTTTAAATTACACAACGGAGTACAAAAATGTAGTCAATTGAAATTATACATTTCTAGACAATCTACCTTCCTCAAAGAGGGAATTGAAGTTCAACAACTATTGTTACTTTAGATATTATAATGCTATTATGTTTCTATATGTTTATTCAGTTTTTCACTTTGTTTCTGAGAGATCCAAGGAAACAAGACTATTGTCAAACTTACTAATCAGCCTGTTCACCGTATCAAGCAGGACACATGAATATCCTCTATGGCTTCAATCATTGTTCAATTTCAGTTCTTTTGCTTTAACCTAAGTTTAAGCCAGTAATTTAAACATAATCATTGAAACGGATGATTCATGTGTAGTGCTCCGAAGTGATTGTGGTCACTTACCTTAGAAATAACAAAACTGGAAAGAGTCAGGAACTGCAACTCAGTTTTTTCATACGCCACAAAAGGCTTTCCAATGACATGCTCATGTTACTAGAAGGGACAACCAGATTTTTATGGCCCATCTTTACATTTTGGGGTACTGAAACTGGAAATCAGAGTGGGAGATATCTAGAATGGAAACTGCTTCTATTCTCACCCTGAGCCAAGCCAAACCTGAAAAAAGTAGCCTGAAATTTCTGTCTTAAGATAATGATGGGTACGTGGGTAGAATTTAACATTGTTTGTTCCTATTTCCATCTTAAAATCCAAAATGTGGAAAAACAACAACACTTACACTGACCAGTTTCCGAAAAGTGAAAAAGCAGTATAAAACTAAATATCTTTAAATGATATAGATGAACTTCTTAAAATGTGGCCCAATACAGCATGAAATGAACATTAGAAATAGCATAAGTTACACACACTGCAGGTCTCTCAATCCATATGCAAAAGAGACTTTTTCAATGACTTACCTGGTGCAGAAACCAAGATTTGACATCGTGTAAGAATAGCTAGCAAGAAGTCATTGTGAAAATGAACTGCCAAAATAAAAGAAATGGTTTGCATTACAATTATGACAATTATTTTAACATATACTTGCATTAACTTCATAAATTTGCACAGAAGATGTAATAGCAAGATATAAAAGCAAAAAGCGTATAATAGCCTTTTCAAGTCCAAAACTAAATACAAGGTTCCTAATTCAGCAACTTAACATTTTCAGCTTTTATCTTCTAAAATTTCTTCAAGGGTAAGTTTTACTATGGTAAATTCTTGTAAGTATTAAGTATTATCAGGCATGATAAACTCTTCAAGGCTAAAATAAATGACCTCATTGTTCCCACAGTGCACTTTTTAGTAACTAAATAGCATTGAGATGCTATATATTTCAAAGCATTATAATTAATCCCTAGACATTTGAAACTGAAGAATTCAGAAAACTAGGTGAGCAATTCAGAGTTTATTTTCATACCATTGTCTTGAGTGAGGAGCCTCCGAGCTTCCAGATCAAACTCTTCTTTGCTGATCTTTTGCTTAAACCATAGTTTCAAATTAGCCCAGTACCTGTGCAAGATATCAATAATGAATTATCAATAATGGATTGATCCTTTTAAAAGTTATCTTTTTCCTCTCTAGAGAGTATCATAGTTTTACAGAATTCTTACAATTGCAAGAAAATATTCAATGAGCAGAATCTCAATCTCAACCAATAGATTTGAAGTTATGTGTGGCTCTTATAGTTCATCCTGTCCTAATGCAGGGATGGGTAACCTTTTGATGGTCAAGAGTGTAGGGAGGGCTAAGGAACAATATATGTGGGGCCACAATAAATATTGTTAAGTTAGGTTTAGAGCTATTGGAAATTTTTATAGTGATACATCTATGTTAGGGTCCACACCAGACTTTGTATCTGTTTCCCACCTTCAGTTAGCCAGAGAGGACTATAAAATCTTATCCAGAGAAGACGCTATAAAGGTAATTTGTAGAGTGCAATTTGCCTCACCTATCTTAAGTAAACAAAGTACTATCACTCAACTTATTCGAGTTATAGTACTTAACAATTATTGGAGTTTACTTCACAAAAAGGCTTTTTTCACTTGGGCAAATTGCAGATTATATTCTTTCTACTTTTACCCTTGGCAGCAAATCTCTTGTTGCCTATTTTAAACATGGAAAAAGTCAGGTATTAGCTGAGCATGTACAACTTGGAATTTTTCAGAATCTCAGCTCTATATTTTTAGAGCTTATAAAGGTATTCTGTGCATATTCACCGTAAAATGAGTGAGAGCAAGCCTGATATTCAAAATGTGGAATATCATATTTGTATTTCTTTTCCCTGTCATTGGCCCTAAAAGCAACAGGTTGCTTTTAACTGTGACTGAAAATTAGTTCAGGATAAGAATGAGTTTATTGGACAAGACAAACAGGTGAGGCAAATCATAAAGGTTTTCAAGTAATTGTAGAACTAGTAAGAAAAAATAGGAAGAAGATGGATGATGTTTTATCATTATAAATCCTCTGCACTCTGTCAAACAGGATTTAAAAAGCAGAGGTGAAAGGGAAAGTTAAAAGGGAGGACATCCAGGAGTGAAATCCAACAGGTTCTGACAGGTTGTGGAGAACCGGTAGCGGAAATTTTGAGTAGTTCGGAGGATTGACAAATACCACATCTAGCTGGCCCCATAGTGGGGTGGGAATGGGGATTTTGCAGTATCCTTCCCCTAGAGTGGGGTGGGAATGGGGATTTTGCAGTATCCTTCCCTTGCCACGCCTACCAAGCCTCACCCACAGAACCGGTAGTAAAAAAATTTGAATTTCACCACTGAGGTCATCCAATGTGAAGACATTCATGGGCTGGGAGTTTTGAGGATCAGAATTCCTCATTCTGTACTAGGGAACTTCTTTTTCCTCTATCTTAATTTTTGCTCCAAACATTAAAGTGTCCTCCAGTGACAGTCCACTTTTTCACTGAAGAGGGTAGTGGTTATGATAATTAAGCCAGTTAAGGTTTGTAATGCAAACCAGCCTTTCAAAAAATTGTTAAAAGACTACCTAGTTGCCCAGCAAGTATTTCCATGCCTGATGGCAATAACTATCTAATACTGTTTTCTCTTCCTTCTATATAGTTTTCTTCTTTCCCATTTTTATAAGATAGTTACAGATCAGGAATCTGACAGCAATTTTTCCAACTCTTTTTTTAATCACTATAGATTAACACAGCTTTACACTTATAAAATTTAAAAATTATATATTTAAAATAGTAGTTAATTGTATTGTGATATTTATTTATTTATTTATTTAATTGGATTTTTATACCGCCCTTCTCCAACCGGACTCAGGGCGGTGAACAGCCAGGAAAAAACATAGTACACAAAAGTTAAAATAATTTTAAAAATAATTAAATAAGATTTGGCCCATAATTTAAGAACATTTCAATTAAAATCAATTTCAACTTTAAAACCAACATGGAATCAGGCCAGCCCGGCTAGCTGAAAAAAATAAGTTTTAAGGGCCTGACGAAAAGTCAGGAGGTCTAGGATCACTTGTATCTCTGGGGGTAGATCATTCCAGAGGGTAGGTGCCGCCACAGAGAAGGCTCTCCCCCTGGAGGACGCCAGCTGACATTGTCTGGCCGACGGCACCCTGAGGAGGCCCTCTCTGTGGGAGCGAACTGGCCAGTGGGAGGCTAGTGCTGGCAGAAGGCGGTCCTGTAAGTACCCTGGCCCTAAGCCATGGAACGCTTTAAAGGTGGTCACCAACACCTTGAAGCGCACCCAGAAGTCCACCAGAAGCCAATGCAGCTCGCGCAGGAGAGGCGTCACATGGGAGCGCCCCGGCGCTCCCATAATCCCCCGCACGCCGCATTCTGCACCAGTTGGAGCCTCCGGGTGCACCCCAAGGGGAGCCTCATGTAGAGAGCATTACAATAGTCCAGACGGGAAGTAATGAGTGCTTGAGTGACCGTGCGTAAGGAGTCCCGATCCAGAAAGGGGTGCAACTGACGTATCAGGCGAACCTGGCCACGGCCGTCGTATGCTCTTCTAAAGACAGCCGTGCATCCAGGAGGACGCCCAAGTTGCGAGCCCTTTCTGTGGGGGCCAATGATTCGCCCCCAATAACCGGCGATGGCACCAGCTGGCTATACCGGGACGCTGGAAGCCACAGCCACTCGGTCTTGGAAGGGTTGAGTCGAAGCCTGTTTCTCCCCATCCAGACCCGCACGGCCTCCAGGCACTGGGACATCACTTCCAGGGCATCGTTGGAATGGCCTGGGGTGGAGATGTACAGCTGAGTATCATCAGCGAACTGATGGAACTCCACCCCAAAACCACGGATGATCTCACCCAGCAGCTTCACATAAATGTTGAACAAGAGGGGCGAGAGGACCGACCCCTGTGGCACCCCACAAACAAGGCACCTCGGGGTTGACCGCTGCCCCCCTGCTAACACAGATTGCGACCGGTCGGAGAGATAGGAGGAGAACCACCGCAAAACTGTGCCCCCCACGCCCAACCCCTCCAACCGGCGCAACATGATACCATGGTCGATGGTATCAAAAGTTGCTGAGAGATCTAACAGGACCAGGATAGAGGAATAACCCCTACCCCGAGCCTTCCAGAGATCATCCACCAACGCAACCAATGCCTTTTCCGTGCTGTGCCCAGGCCTGAAACCGGACTGGAGCAGATCCAAATAGACAGCTTCATCCAAATACTGGGGAAGCTGCTGCGCCACCACACTCTCAATAAAACGAAGGTTGGAGACTGGACTATAATTAGCCAAAACAGCCAGATCCAGAGAGGGCTTCTTGAGGAGGGGCCTCACCACTGCCTCTTTCAAGGCGGCCGGCAAGACACCCTCACTTCAAGAAGCGTTAATAATCCTCTGGAGCCAGCCTCATGTAGCACCAACCAGGAGGGACACGGGTCCAATAAACATGTCGTGTTCAGCCATCCCAGGTTCCTGTCCACATCCTCGGGAGCCACAGGATCGAACTCCTCCCAGATAACACTCTCAAGACCTGCCTCAGTCATCTCATCTGAACTAACCCAGTCAATGGCCAAGTCTTCCTGAATCTGAGTGATTTTATCATGCAGATATATCACTAAAATACTGAATAGGCATGAAAACAGCAAAATAATACAGTGAAACTGGCAATTAATTTACCAAGAAAAAATACTCTCTACAAAGCAGAGATAGGAAACGACAAATCAGTATCCCAAAAAGAAAGATTTCATAGTGTCTCTGGGCAGTGTACAGCAAATGGTTGCAACATAAGTAGAACTATAATTTAAAATTTATATTCTATGATTCAGTCTAAAATTTAATTTACCTTTTTTGCAGTTATATTACAGTTTTAATTAGTTTTCAATCAAATTTTATTGCAATATTTTTTTCAAAAGTATTATTAAGACAGAGATTGTACATTCTGTACTATATTGTTGTTTCTGAAATGAAGGAGTTTCACTGTTTCTGTTAATTGTTACTTTTTTACCCATTTCTCTAACTTGTCAAGATTGTTCAAAATTATTCCTTCTTCAAGGATATTCAACTATTTAATCCCATTTTATGTTAATTGCAAATCTAATAAGCATTCTACTCATCTACCACTCCCCCCACTATCCATCACCAATCATTAAAAAATGTTGAAGTATATAGAATTTAGGATTGAATGTAAAGCATGTTAACCAATACCTCAGATCAATTAGATGAGAATGCATGGTGTATGATTTCTGAGCCAGTTATATAGCCATTATATTGTCATGTTCTGCAGCCTACATTAAACTAGCATGCTCATTTTTTTATTAGATGCAGTGTTAAAACTGAGATAGTTAATTTCAGGGTATACAGCAACTGGGACCACAATTTCTGTTGCAAAGCAAGGCAGTCGTACAACATAATGTCATGTGACTGCATTATTTAGCAACAGCAATCCTGGAGTCCCAGTTTCTGTTGTAATCTGAGTACCATTTGGGCCATTAAGCAGGAAGAGGCAGGAGTCACAGGCAAGCAGACCAGCAACTGCATGGGTGTGCCATGGACAGGGGCTTCGGAGCATGAGCAGATGCACAAATGCCACGGATGGTTCCATAGGTCCATTACCATGGGTCCACAGCATAAGCAGGTGAAAAAGAAGCAGGAGCCGAGGTAACTTTAGACTTCCTGCCATTGACTTTGCTTGTGGGAAGCAATGATTACAGCTCATTGTGATGTAATAATCACAAGTCAGGCACTGAGTATCTGGATTGCAATCATGTGACTGCAGGAATGCTGCGACAAGCACAACTTTGTGGATTGGTCTTAAATCAGGGGCGAAATCCAGCAGGTTCTGACAGGCTCTGGAGAACCGGTAGTGGAAATTTTGAGTTCAGAAAACCAGCAAATACCACCTCTGCCTGGCCCCAGAGTGGGATGGGAATGGAGATTTTGCAATATCCTTCCCCCTGGAATGGGGTGGGAATGGAGATTTTGCAATATCCTTCCTCTTGGAGTGGAGTGGGAATGGGGATTTTGCAGTATCCTTCCCCTGGAGTGGGGTGGGAATGGAGATTTTGCAGTATCCTTCCCCCTGGAGTGGGGTAGGAATGGGGATTTTGCAGTATCCTTCCCCTGCCACGCCCACCAAGCCATACCACACCCACCAAGCCATGCCCACAGAACGGGTAGTAAAAAAATTAGGATTTCACCACTGTCTTAAATCCCCCACCTTCAGTGTTGTTGTTACTTTGAATAGTCACTGAACAAGTGGTTATAACTTTAGGACTACCCTTACATTACACACGTAGTATCCCAACAATCTACCAAGGAAATCACCGAATTAAAATATGAGATAACCTTTTAAAATGTATCTTCATAAATCTATAGTTTTCAAGGAGTTTATACCTCAATTGCTTTATAATCCACTTTAGAATCTTCCCAGGTATCTATGACTGCTATGTACCTTTTGGATCCCTTTCTCCTTTTCTGAAGCTAGGAATTCTATCATTTCTCAAGGTTGACATATAAAAGCCCAGACTTTCTATCCACTTACCCCACACTGGTTTTCCCAAGTGCCCATTTCCCTAATACTGGTTGTGGGCAAATAAGGAGGATGGCTCAGAGTGGTATACCCACTGTGGCCTTTGATAAATACATAAATATAAATAAAATAAAAAATTAATATATATTATTTCTGTCTCATTTTGTCTCAATTGTACCTGTGGTACAATTTTTACACTATTATACTGGTGAAAAAAGAATATTATATTATGTGGGACATCATAAATAAGCAAATTAATTCATTAAGTGAATTAATATCGCTAAACAGTGATATATGAAATTAAGTCAACATTTTAATTCCTGTACATTATTCCTAGAGTTAGTTTGGTGTAGTGGTTAAGGCACTAGGCAAGAAACTGGGAGGCTGTGAGTTCTAAATTCTACCTTAGTCATAAAGTCAGCTGTGTAACCTTAGGCCAGTCACTCACTCTCAGCCTTAGGAAGGAGGCAATGGCAAAGCATTTCTGAAATCTTGCCCAGAAAATCTCAGCGACTAGTCTGGCAGTCTCCAGGAGTTAACACTAACTCAAAGGCACACATACAAAACACAAATCTTTGTTTATAGAAACAAAGATTTGTGTTTTGTATGTGTGCCTTTGAGTTAGGTATTACCTTTCCCCAAGTATTTCCAATAGTTAATTTAAATTACATATTAAGAAAACAAATGTTTTAAAAAGTAGAGGATTAAGATTGGTCATTATAAATAGCTGGCTTGTTTATTTTTGTATATGCACTAAACCATAGTGGTTTATTTGGCCCTGACCTCTAAAAATCAAGGTGCATTAATTTCTTGCAGGAAACTAGAGACCTGTGGTATTTTAAAGAGACCTGCATATGTCTACTCAGAAATAAGCTGCTCAATTACTTCCAGGGTATATAGAATTGCTGCTTAATAGAATTAGGTAGATATTTCTGTGAATACGGGTGCAGTAATTTTTAGGCAGTGATTCTACATACATTTGATTTAAAATTTTTAAATTAATGTGCACATGACTGTGTATCAGTCTCCAAGGTGCACAAAATCACCTTTGAGAATTTGTGAAGCACTTGAAAGTGGCTACACAAATTCTACTTAAAATTATGATTGCGATGTCTTGAATAACTGAAAGCCTAAAGAGTTGGATTGCTGTTCCTTCATAACTAGTTTCTACCACCTATGATCTTTCATCCTCCCTAATCAACATTTCATGGGGGAGGGGGGAAGGGATATTTGCACTGCTAAGCAGGGTTGAAATAAGGCTTGCCTATTCGGTTCTGAAGAAAAAGGATTATTATTAAATATTAAATATAATTATGAAAATATTATTCACAAAAGGCAGTGGGTTTTTATACGGAG
The DNA here is from genome assembly GCA_012654045.1 of Ptyas mucosa. Lineage (NCBI taxonomy): Eukaryota > Metazoa > Chordata > Lepidosauria > Squamata > Colubridae > Ptyas > Ptyas mucosa. The sequence goes on from WNWU01000089.1 coordinate 3,171,392, forward strand.
AGTACAGGGCTGATTGGGCATCCACTTACGCTCGAGCTTACAAAACACCCGGTGCAAGAGAAAATCGAGATCGATGCCAACTAGGCCTCTGCTGTAAAAAAACGGCCAACGGCTTAACGAAGAAACGCCGGGGAGTGGGGGGCGGGGGAGAGAACGGCGCCTGATGATCACTTACTGCTTCACATTTTCGCCCAAAGCTTCGCTCAGGTTTTTCTTGGCCACCTCCAGCTCACTCACGTAAGTCGCCATGACAAGCTCTTGGCAGCGTGCACCCGCCCGCTCTCATTTTACTGCCCGCGAGGCTGCGTCAACCTCAATAGCAATTCTCACCGCTTAATTTGATTCTTTGTTTCGCAACTCCTGGCCGTACGGCAGCGTAACTGGAAAGAGACTTAGTCTCTCCGATTTCAGAATGACACTAAAACGAGTTAAAATTAGCTCATGTGAATACCTATGCACCAGATCCTATTAGATGCTAACTTGAAAAAAAGCACTTCATTCCGGAAGCCATTCAGCATCTTTTCCAATCGCAGCCATAAACTTTGCTCACACGATTTTTTTTAATAGCAGAGAGAATAGCGCAGGCCAGTGGGACTAAATCCAAGGAAGGTGTTCGCGAGTAAGACTTTCTAACAAGCGGCTTCACATTGCTTCGTCCATCTCAACGCTTGCAATTCATTCAAGATTTCCTTTAAGAAAGGGGGAAGCCATGCTGTCCCACCTCCCCCTTCTCCAACGTGACGCGAAGGCGCTAGTCCCTTTCATGATTCGTTTATTTGTGGGCCGAAAGGAAGTTTAATTCAAAACAATTTAAATTAACAGCGATTTTAATTGCAGTCCTAAATACTTGATTCAAGTTCTTTGGTCAGACCTTTGACTGAACACGTACTCGATTAGGCTGCTTTAAAAATTCAATTTCTACTTGCGCCCTCGCCAGTCTTTAACATTTCCCCTCATTGGAGATTTTGGCTGGGGTTGAGGCGGCGGCGATTGTTTCTGCAAACAAACTCCCCCCCCCCCCCAGTACTTGCTCTTCCGATTGCCTGACTTTTTAGCCTTTCTCCCCAATTATGCCCCGTTGTGCAACATAAGATGTCTTGCTTCAGAGAATCGGAAAACCTACATTCAACACAGCCGTAAACTTCCCATCGTCCGCACCTATTGTACTATAAAAGCGGCGTTCTGCTAGCTAGAGTAAGTAACCCCAACAGCGGAAGGTTTCCGTCCTCTGGGTCCGCCCCTTAAAGCCGCGCCCCCTCGCTAGGCTCTGTGGGTCCCGCTGTTCCTTCACTCCTTCCACTTTGCCTTTCAGTTGTTCGGACGTAGCTGAGCCGCCTTCCCGCTCTTGCAGCAAACGTTAGAGGACCATGCCGGGCCTGCTGCTAGGAGACGAGGCGCCTAATTTCCAGGCTGACACCACGCACGGTCCCATCCGCTTCCACGAATTTCTGGGAGACTCGTGAGTACGAGGGGCGACCGCGGCCACTGGGTGAGGGCTGCGCGTAATAGGGTTGCTCTAATCGCTGGTCCTCGCTTGGTAGGGCCGCTTTGCCCTTGAGTGCCATAGACACTTTGCTCCTTTCATTGGTGGGAGAGTCGGCGTAGAGCCGCTACCCCAGGCGGGAAAAGGTAATCAACGGCGCTAGAGCAATTAAAAGGGCTGCAGCATTTTCGGGGAAACCGTGGATAACTGTCTTGGGTGGAGGACGGGGATATTTCTCCTTGGCTAATTAACTCCAACGAGGGGAAAAGGCAAAGCAAAACTTTGCCTTTCTGTTCCCTCTTCGTTCTGCCAAGCAGGATCGTTGTGCCTTTAATAATTATCTTCTGTATGGCTTATAACCTACCATGAAAGGTAGAATATAAATAGTTCTAACAATGAAAGAATAAATTGTTTATTGAAATATGTACAATGTGAAAGAAGTGGACTTTAATTCTTACTTCCTAAGGCTGGAATACAAAGTCCCATTGAAATTGGTGGACAGAAAGTTCAAACAGAAAATCATGCATGCAGTGCGGCTTTCAAAAGAGTTAGTACATCAACTAGCCTTATATTCTCAGAAACCTTTTGAGTAAGTTACTGAGAATATATGATCAGAAATTGTTCACATCCTTTTGAATTTTCTAAAACGTTTTGTCCTCAAAAATGAACTGAATGGTGGATCAGATAGTCCTTGGCAAAGTTTTCCTGTGCTGCGCTTTTGGTAAGTGGGTACAGTGTTCTTAGCTTGGGATCTTCAGAGTTTCTTAATTTAACCTTTATTCTTCTATCCTTCTAATTAAATGTATTCCGTAGCATGAAGTGCAACTACTGTACGTGTTGTATGCTTAGTCACATTTAGAATGTACTGTACAATATCACAATAACTGTTGACCCAAAGTAGGCAATCTCTGAATTATTGCAGACACATTTGGAATTTTGAGAATGTTGGAGAACCTCTTATGTAATGGTTGCTGTAGGGAGGGAATGCCTCTTCATTAAGTAGTTACCATGGTAAATGTGGTCAGTTGCAGAACAGCCATTTATTAGAAGGCAAACTAGTAAGATTATTTCCCAGCCACTTCCCAGTCTACAAAGTATTCTCTTAATTTTTTTTGTTTTTTTCTCTTGAGTGAATTGATAGATTTCCAGGAAAGCACTGGTCAAACATCTGCCTTATTTTTATTTTCTACAAAACTCTCAGAGCCCTATCCTTGTAAATAAAGATGATGCTAGAAGGAGAGGTTTTGTCAGTATCCCTCTTTTTAACTTAAAGTTTTTTTTTTTTTTTTAATCCCATTGGACAAGGAAGAATTGTGGTACTCCTGTTGTGGTTAGAGATGGGCAATTTTTCTTTGGAATCTGGGGAAAATACTAAGAATACTTTAATTACATTGGGGAATCATATTAGATATGCTGATTTTGTACGTCCCAATTAGGTCTAAATTGGTTTCTTTTACTGTAATGAACTTAATGTATTAAGTTTTGGATCATAATCTATTTCATTAGATGCATACATTATCCACTTGAGAAGGTAGTGTTACATATGCATTAGGCTTGTGCAGTGCTTCAGATTCAATTTCAAAAGCAGGAAGGGAGAACATAACAATTACTATAGCTTTTTAAAAGTAACTATCTTTTCTTTGGATTTATCCATGCATTCTAGGAAAAGGAGCCTGGTTTAGCTCAGCAGACTAAAAGCATAGTGATTAACATCAGCTGTCTGCAATTACTGTAAGTTCGAATCTCACCAGGCTCAAGGTTTACTCAGCCTTCCATCCTTTCTAAGGTAGGTTAAATGAGGACCCAGTTTGTGGGGGCAATAAGCTGACTTTGTATAAATATACAAAAGTATGAAGGCTATTGCTTAATGCATTGTAAACCGCCCTTAGTCTTCGGAGAAGGGCGGCATATAAATTAAATTTTTTAAAAAAGGATATAGATGCTTTAAAAAATAAAGGCCCTTTAGTTTCATACCCTTTTGTGAAAACACCTGTGCTGTTGTCCTTCAAACTAACCCAAAAGGTCTAGTTAGCAAAAATGCTGCTAATTTGTTTGTCACTTCCTAGTTAAGGTAATGAGTGATATAAATTTACTATGTAATCTGATGACCATTTGGGATTTATAAAAAAAATCAATCTGTGGCAAGCTTTGGTTATAGCGCGCACACAGTCCTTATCAAGCCTTGTAATCAGCATTTTTTTATTTTCCTGGCCCAGAAACCTAGTTATAATTTCTGATGTATGGATTATTTCAAAACTGCTAACCATGGTTTGAGCAAAACTGGAAACAGCAGTTGATGACTTCTAATTTGATTGCTTTTAGGGAATAGATTGGAGGCTTAAAAGAAATGCTGGTACATGTCTGGTAATGAGCAAAATTCAAATTGATCAGTTTTCCTATATTAAAGGCATACCACAATGAATTCATTGAAATGACTCAATTTAGGACAATAGCAAGCTTCTAAGGATTAGCATCTGGGATTGTTTTTTTCATTTGAGCAACAGTGTTACAATAGTGTTAGAACATTCTAACTTAGTATATTCTTTTGTTTAATGAAAATTGCAGTCATTTTCAAGGTTGTATTAGTCATTAGGCTAAGAAATATATAATGACAGCTTTTGGAATATAGTTTTATAACTAGATTTATAAAAATATATTTATGCTTCTCCAATATAATAAGGTGATTGTTGTGGAAATACATAAAATACAAACATTTGTTCATCATAGTGGGAATGCAAAACTCTGCTTTCTTTAAATCAGTGATATAATCACTTGGGTTAACATTAAATTGCAACTCTGAGACAAGTCATTTCATTCTCGGAAGTACAGACAAAAGAGCAAAGGGTAGATTCCTGTTGCTCAATAAGTTTTGTTTTCCCTGTAGCAGCTGCTTGACTAGAGTCCAGTTTGGCAACTTCCAGAGTACTAGGCATTCAGCACCCAGAGTTCTTAGCCAATGTGAGGAGGATATGGTGGATGAGAGTTTCAGAAATTGAAGTTTGATATATATGGAAGATGCCAAATTGGAAAAAACTAGAATACAAAATGAATCTTTGCAGTAGGCCAAGACTACAGGATATAATATATTAAATTCAGGAATACTGAAGGATGAATGTGGATATTCACCTGCTAAGCTAATTCACAGGGAAAACCATGTTGTGCAGAAAAGAGCAACAAAGACTATTAGGGAACAAAATCTAGAGGCTAAAACTTATGAACGATTGTAGGAATTGGATACGTCTAGTTTAATGAAAAGAAAGATTAGTGGTGACATGATAGGAGTGTTCCAATATCTAAGGGGCTGCCACAAAGAAAACTGGGTCAACCTATTCTCCAAAGCACCTGAAGGCAGAACAAGAAGCAGTGGATAGAAACTTATCAAGGAGAGAAGCAATTTAGAAATAAGCAGAAATTTCCTGATAGTGAGAACAATTAATCAGTGGAGCAACTTGCCTCCAGAAATTGTGGGTGCTCCAACACAGGAGGTTTTAAAGAAAAGATTGGACAACCATTTGTCTGAAATGGTATAAGGTTTCCTGCTTGAGCACGGGGTTGGACTAGAAGCAGTGGTGGGTTGCCCCCAGTTCGGACTGGTTCGCAAGAACCAGTAGTAAAACCAGTGTGAGGTCCCGCCCACAGCCCGTCATCATTGACGATCTGTGCATGCGCAGAAGCAAGGCACGTGATCCCGTTGAGAACCGATAGTAAAGGTAAGTAGAACCCACCCCTGACTAGAAGACCTCCAAGGTCCCTTCCAACTCTGTTATTCTGTTACGATTGCAAGAAGATAAAAAAGACTTCCTATATTGGCTGACATAAATTCTGTATGTGAATGTAATTTACATCTTCATCTGACTTTCATATGTCTGATGATAGTATTAAAACAACTGCCAGCAGTTGCTTTACAATGTTGTAGTATGCATGCAGAAACCAACAATGATCTATTCTTCTTCTTCTTGTGCCAATATCCATAATCGGATATTGGCAATCCTATTTTTATCAACAGCCGCACCAAAAAATGCTGTTGACTTTTGTCCAAACCAGTCTCTTAGATTTTGAAGCCATATTCTTTTTCTGCCTGGACCTCGTTTGCCTTCAATCTTTCCTTGGAGGATTAAGTGAAATATGCCATATTTTTCTGGGTGTTAAATCACATGTCCAAAATTTTCTAACTTTTGCTTTTTTTATGGTTTTGATGATTTCCCTTGGTTTTCCCAGGCAGCTTTCCCAGTGATCTATTAAGAGTTTCCAAATTTGTCCTAACATTGCTACTTTTCTGCTTGAGCATCCAAATTACAATAGTACTATCTGCAACATTTATAGTATTACACAGCAGCTTTTGTCGCTCACACAGCCATAGATATTCGTAACAAACCAAAGTAATCTCAAAATGATGACAAATGTACAGAATAGAAATTATATTACCATTGCCTTTTTAATAGTTACTCTTTAATTTAACAAATCCTTGATAATATGAATGACCTCGGTGTAACTTTAAATTGAGTTTATGCACCTGAATAAGCCATAATCAGGTCTTCTTCATTTGAATTACTATTTGCTAAACCATTTGCTAACTCATATAATTTTATAAATCATATTTTTCACTTGAGATTGGTTCACACATCAGAATAAACCAAAAATTACTAAGACAGAAATTGTAGACATAAATTAAGCATTAAGACTTCTTAAACCTGAAATATATTTTTTCTCATATGGATTATATAACAATGTGTAGAATTTTCAACATTTTGTATCAAATGATCCCACAGCTCCTAGAAGAAAAGATTAATTCATGAACATTTTTTATTCCATTATGCTTAATTTCTAAAAAGTAACAAAAAGGGAACAGTTAGTTTGCAACTGTAGCATATATGTAACTGTGCAATCTCCACTTTTATTGAAACTGACTGCTCTATTCAAATTTG
>WNWU01000089.1:3177809-3224289 GCA_012654045.1 Ptyas mucosa
TTGCACAAAGGATTTTGGATATATTGTTCTACTGTGAAAAATGACTGAGTATGTTGTACATGTGTATTTCCACCAAGAGAGCTTGAAATGCAAGCAGACCAGTTTGGAGAAGTGGGAGGTAGAATTAGCTATTAATGGAGCAACAGTATGAAGGCTTGCCAAGGTTATAATCTCTTTGGCACTGGGCAATGCTTCAATTGAGAAGGTATTCGTGACTGAGAACTAAATGAAATGCTGCGTGTTACATAATGGGGCCAGTAAAACATAAGTGGGAAGAACAAAGATAACTCTGCTGGTACATGAGGGGAAAAATATGCTAAAATTATTAAAGTAGCATAACAAGCTTTCTAGCTCTGCAGAATTGTACCATGGGATGGCCTAGCCTTTTCCAACCAGGTGTCCTCTAGATAAATTTGATTTTAGATCCCATAATCCCTGGGTTTTGTTCAGGATATGAAATTTAAACCCCTTCTTATTTGGTACATTGTGTTGGAAATGGCTGAGCTGTAGAGCTCAAAAATCAGAAAAATCAGAAAAAGGGAAAAAAGAATAAAATTAAGGAGAAGAATCACTGTAATATTCCTATCTATAAACTTTCTAGATGCTATTCAGTGTCAAGTCCTCTCAGCCAGCCAGTTCAGTTGAAAACAAACTTTGAAATACCATTTTAAATCTGCTCTGACTTACTAGGCTTCAACACTATCTGCCATGTGATTCTTTTTCTTTCAGATGGGGCATCCTCTTCTCTCATCCAAGGGACTTTACTCCAGTGTGTACTACAGAACTTGGTCGAGCAGCAAAATTAGCACCAGAATTTGCCAAGCGAAACATTAAATTAATAGCCCTCTCTATTGATGATGTCAATGACCATCTCGCCTGGTGCAAGGTATTGTGGGGGGAAAAACAGTTACAAAAAGAAAGAGGCAGGATAAGAATTGGAATGTTATTTTCAATAAGACATGGAAAACATTTTGATAGTCTGCATTTAATGTTTTGAGCGATTGCTGAAATGGGCAGGATTAATCATGTATGTAGGCTGGGCAGTGATTTTCAGATTTTCTTTTTAAAAGAAAAGGTAAGGCCATTTTAGAGTACTGTTTCCTGTCTCAATGTGGTAAGAATATACAATAGTAATTTTGACAGCCTCATGCCAAGTTGTGACAGTGCATTTAGAGAAGGCTTTTAAGGGCACAGAAAAAGAGATTGAAGACCACAGATAATCCTTACATTTGGCCTTGAGCCTCTGCTGATGCTCTTCTGTAGTTCTATTATGAAGACACTGAAAACTTCAACATTAGTTTTACATTCATCATAATCTTTACAAATAAAAATTTAACTGTGAGTAAATTGTGGGTAATTGAAGTAAGCTAATTTCAGAAACCATGGTTTCAAGATTATTTAATATATACAGTTGTGATCAAAATTATTCAACCCCCAATGCTGTAAAGGGGTTTAGGGACTATAGTGTACATTTGTAATTGTATTCAGAATGAAATTCTACAAGGACTTTTTACAGAACCAAATGCAACTAAAATGACATCAATTGTTTTTGTAATACAGTAGTAAATGTTTCTTTTGTGGTTTCTTCATTGAAACAATTATAGAACCCCTTAAAGACTACCACTCTGAAGAACAGAGGTTCATTCAGGTGTTTTCGATCAGGTATTGAAAACACCTGTGGATGTCACCGAGCAGCAATCAAGCATAATAAGCACCAATTAGGCAGCTTTAAAATGACTGTGATACTCAGCTCCTTCTAGACATTTACTGGTGTGGTTACAAACATGGTGAAGGCAAGAGAATGGTCCAGGAAGACAAGAGAAGAGGTGATTTCTCTTCACAGGAAGGGCAATGGCTATAAGAAGATTGCAAAGATGTTAAACATACCAAGAGACACCATAGGAAGCATCATTCGCAAATTCAAAGCAAAGGGCACTGTTGAAACGGTACCTGGTCATGGCAGAAAGAAGATGCTGACTTCGACTGCTGTGTGCTACCTGAAGCGTAGAGTGGAGAAAAGTCCCTGTGTGACTGCTGAAGAACTGAGAAAAGATTTGTCAGATGTGGGTACTGAAGTTTCAGCTCAGACAATAAGGCGCACACTGCGTAATGAAGGCCTCCATGCCAGAACTCCCAGGCGCACCCCCTTGCTGTCTCCAAAGAATAAGAAGAGTCGACTGCAGTATGCCAAAAGTCATGTGGACAAACCACAAAAGTTGTGGGATAGTGTTCTGTGGACTGATGAAACAAAATTAGAACTGTTTGGGCCCATGGATCAGCGCTATGTTTGGAGGAGGGCCTATGAAGAAAAGAACACCTTGCCTACTGTGAAGCATGGCGGAGGGTCAATCATGCTTTGGGGCTGTTTTGCTTCTGCAGGTACAGGGAAGCTTCAGCGTGTGCAAGGTACCATGAATTCTCTTCAGTACCAGGAGATATTGGATGAAAATGTGATGCAGTCCGTCACAAACCTGAGGCTTGGAAGATGTTGGACCTTTCAACAGGACAATGATCCCAAGCATACCTCCAAGTCCACTAGAGCATGGTTGCAGAGGAAAGGCTGGAACATTTTGGAGTGGCCATCGCAGTCACCAGACTTAAATCCGATTGAGAACCTCTGGTGGGACTTAAAGAAAGCAGTTGCAGTGCGCAAGCCTAAGAATGTGACTGAACTGGAGGCTTTTGCCCATGAAGAATGGGCGAAGATACCCGTAGATCACTGCAAGACACTTGTGTTAAGCTATGCTTCACGTTTAAAAGCTGTTATAACTGTAAAAGGATGTTGTACTAAGTACTAAGATTGAATGTCACTTGGGGGTTGAATAAAACTGATAATGATGTGAGCACAGAAACGACATTTGTGGTTATTTCATTATAAATGTTATGTTATATTTGTCTGACCTACAAGTGCCTCTTTGATGTAAATGTAAGCAAGATGACTGAATGATCAAAATCAATGTCAAAGTGGCCAAAACACTCAATTTCAGTGGGGGTTGAATAATTTTGATCACAACTGTATGCTGCAATAGGAAGCCTAATGAACTCCAGAGAATTATCTGTAGACAGACCAATATTCATAGGTATCCCTAGAGAATTATTTCACTGTTCTGTCCCGTGGACAAATGAAAAAAAATAAAAGAACAAAACTGTTGCTGAAATTTCAGGCCTCAAACCTCAGGATTATATTTCCTTTAAATATAATGGATTAAAATTCCTATCATAATTGTATCATAGTTCAGGTGTGAACATATAGGGCTGGCTTCACAGGTTTAAGCATGCTTATCAATATCAATAAAGCAGTTTTTTTAAAAAAAGTGTAAGACGAGAAAATCAAAAAAAAACCAAAGGTAGTAAAGACAGTAATTTGTATGTAACAATAAATATATTTTGTTTTTTTAATAGAAAGTATTAAGACTGTTTTGATAGTTATTCTCTTAACAGAATAGTGGACTTAATTTTATGCTGATGTATTCACATCTGATATCAGTTTTCACAACTGGAACAACAATAAATCTCGGTTATCCTAACTTTGAAGCCAGTGTTCAGGAAATAGATTACAGGAGGAGTTTGCAGGCACCTATGCTTGATGAGTTGATTTCCTGCAGACAAGATAAAAGCCATTAAAAATAGAGATTTAGCACTACAGAAAAGTTGGTATTAGGGTTTAAAGTCCGGCTTCAGGCCTGGGTACAGCATGGAAACGGCATTGGTTGCGTTGGTGGATGATCTCTGGAGGGCTCGGGATAGGGGTTGCTCCTCTATCCTGGTCCTGTTAGATATCTCAGTGGCTTTTGATACCATCGACCATGGTATCATGTTGCGCCGGTTGGAGGGGTTGGGGGTGGGGGCACCGTTTTGCGGTGGTTCTCCTCCTATCTGTCTGACCGGACACAATCTGTGTTGGCAGGGGGGCAGCAGTCAACCCCGAGGTGCCTTGTTTGTGGGGTGCCGCAAGGGTCGGTCCTCTCGCCCCTTCTGCAACATTTATGTAAAGCCGCTGAGTGAGATCATCCGTGGCTTTGGGGTGGAGTTCCATCAGTACGCTGATGACACCCAGCTGTACATCTCCACCCCAGGCCACCCCAACGATACCCTTGACGTGATGTCCCGGTGCCTGGAGGCTGTGCGGGCCTGGATGGGGAGAAACAGGCTCCGACTCAACCCTTCCAAGACCAAGTGGCTGTGGCTTCCGGCGTCCCGATATAGTTAGCTGGCGCCATCGCTGGTTATTGGGGGTGAGTCACTGGCCCCCACGGAGAGGGCTTGCAACATGGGCATCCTCCTGGATGCACGGCTGTCTTTAGAAGAACATATGACGTCTGTGGCCAGGGGGGCTTTTTATCAGGTTCGCCTGATACGCCAGTTGTGTCCCTTTCTGGATCGGGACTCCCTACGCATGGTCACTCAAGCACTCGTCACTTCCCGCCTGGACTACTGCAATGCTCTCTACATGGGGCTCCCCTTGGGGTGCACCCGGAGGCTCCAGCTGGTTCAGAATGCGGCTGCGCAGGGGATTATGGGAGCGACAGGGCGCTCCCATGTGACACCTCTCCTGCACGAGCTGCACTGGCTCCCGGTGGTCTTCCGGGTGCACTTCAAGGTGTTGGTGACCACCTTTAAAGCGCTCCATGGCTTAGGGCCTGGATATCTACAAAACCGCCTTCTGCCGCCAATTGCCTCCCACCAGCCAGTATGCTTGCACAGAGAGGGCCTCCTCAGGGTGCTGTCGGCCAGACAATGTCTGCTGGCGACCCCCAGGGGGAGACCCTTCTCTGTGGCGGCACCTGCCTTCTGGAATGACCTACCCCCAGAGATATGCATGATACCGGACCTCCAGACTTTTCGTCGGGCCCTTAAAACTCACCTATTTCATCTAGCCGGGCTGGCTTGATCCCATACTTTGGTTTTAATTTGAATTTAATTTTAACTGGGTTGTTTTAAATTGTGGGCCAAAATCATTTAATATCTTTTAAACTGTTTTAATTTTTGTATGCTATGTTTTTACCTTGGCTGTTCACTGCCCTGAGTCCTGGTAGAGAAGGGCGGTATAAAAATCAAATAAATAAATAAAATAAAATAAATTCCAGGGCTTTTAAGTGAACAAAAATTTGATCATTCTCGCTTCAAAGATTGGGAGACACCTAGTTAGTATTTATATAACAGGGTTGTGTCCAGCCTGAAAATGTGACTTCCTGCCTCACCATTTGCAGCACTCAATTATACTGACTTCTATTTTGCAGGCTGTAATGTAGCCTTATAAGAAATGTGTCAAAATAAATGAACTTTGTGAGGAATTTATAATTACCCTTTCCCGTGCTCTAATACATGACAGATTAAAAAAAAGTTCGCTTGGATATGACTATATCAGCAAATGGGAAAAAAGTGCATAGCAAAACTGTCACATGTGCTATTTAAATATGGTGCTAAATCATTTGTAGTACAACCATGATAGGACAGTTTGTTGCATTGAAAACACCTAGAAAGGACAGCCTCTTTAGAACATAATCACATAGCTTACTTGTCATGAAGTTCTATTTTTGTCAGTGTTAGTATCTGCTGAACATTTCACACAAAGATGCACTTTTTAATACCTTCAAAACTCTTTAAGCTTGAAGTGCAGACCAAATTCAACCTAAGAATGCATTTCATTATGCATATTTAATTACTCCATTATTCTTTAGTTATTTCTAACAAGTTATATAATCTTGTACATACCGTTATCTTTCTTTAAAAATGGAAATAAGTGCTTCTACAGAAACAATAACTAATTTCGTATATACAAAATAATGAATAACTGCAGAGCAGCACTATAAAACAGATCTATTGTATTTAGTAACATTAGATGACACTACTGTTACACTGCTGCTGTTTACAGATTTTTTAAAAACTTGTTCAGCTATTTTTCCAGATAGTTGAAATGCAATTCCTTTTCTAGAGAGCACAAGTAAACATTGCCTATGCACTGCTTGAAAACAGTGTATAAAACCTACTAAAATAAAAAGTCTACTCTGATTTCTAAAAAAGGAATATGAAAATTGCTTGTCTTTTTTTAATACATAGTGGGTAAGTGAGTAGGTTGACTGTTCAAAGGAATCTCAAGATGTTCCCTGCGTTGGATGAAATTACTTAATTATTTGTATATAGGATTTTTTAAGAGATGCTAAAATTTAGAAATAAATTGTTGTTTTATATCCATAAAATACTAGTATGCAAATTTGACTTTATAAAGCTGTAGCTGCAGATCAATAAATTATACATGTAAATTAATTGGACTTTCAGTTAAAATCTTACACATAAAAAGCATTCAAAAAGTTGATGTTATTTAATTAAAATGACATCTTAAAGTTTATAAAGTTTAGACAAATTATTAAATGAGAAAAAGCAAAAATGTTCAGTAGCATCCCTAACTGGATGCTTGTTTTGCTTGTTTCCCTTCCCCAAAACACATAAAAGTATACTTATTTTGTCATATCTGCTACTGCCTACTTTACCTTTTGTAGGTACTCTACCTACTCTATCTTTTATATGAATTATTTTGTGCACATCCTCTTAGTACATTTAGAAGGCAAAATAATATATGATCCTTTATATTGTGCTCCAGCCATTGGATTCAATCTTGCACTGTAGAAAATGGGACACTTGAGAAGAATTCATGGAAGCACGTAAAGTAACTTCTTGGATTAAGTTTGGTTCCTGCTGATTATAGGGAGCCCATATACTAGTACTCCTTGACTTGAAACCAGTCGTTTAGCCACTTTTCAAAGTTACAATTGACTTCCTAAAAGATACTTATGACCCAGTTTTGATGACCAGACCCTCCCCATATGATCACGTGACCATATTTCAGACACTTGGCAGTCAGCCCACATTCATGGCCATTTCCAGCACCCCATGGTCATGTAACCACAATTTACAACTTTGCTGAAAGTTGTATTTCCAGTTTGCTTGCTTCCAGTTTTGCTTCCAAGTTTTCTTCCAGTTTTTGCTTCCAGTTTTCAGCAAAATACCCCATAGAGAACAATTGTTTCACCTAACGACCATGACATATGCTTAACAACTATAGATTCACTTAACCATTGTGATTTGTTTAATGACCATTGCAAAAAAAATGGTCATAAAATTGGGTCAGTTAGGTGATGACCCACTTTTTGGTCATTACAACTTCTGATTGTAAGGAACAGCCTCTGTTAAAGTTGTAAATTGAGGATTACCTATAATAGTACAGAAATTGTTTGACATTACCTTCTTCCAGGAAGTATTTTTTATTTCCCAGTCTTGTCTATCCAGGGATTTCCTGATTGTCTCATCCATTTTTTTTAATTTGGCCAAATGTGCTCTATAACCTACATATAGATCAAAATTTCACTTACCAAAAATCATTCAGGTTTTTTTGCTGACAACAGAGTCTTGTCCACCTGTATTAATCATAAAATATATCTACATTAATTATAAAATTTGTCAGCATTGTCTCCAGACTGATGGAAGATATCTCTAATTTATTTTTGTCTCTGGCTCTTAATCTTCCTTCTGCTGGCAGTATGTCACCACTACCTAGTTGCCTAACTAGAATTGTGGCCCTAGGGCCCTACATTTTCCACTTCTCTGCTTTACATCGTGTGCAAGAAACTAGGCATGCCATTTCAGTAAGGAAGCTAATGGTTGACTTCTAGTATGAGCAAGTCACTTCTGGGGTGAGCCAGTACTTCACAGAAGAAATTGGTAGTCTCGAATGGATGTACAGATGCAAACTTAATTTCCCCATTTTGAGTATGACTTTTCATATTTTTTCCATTAGCACCAATATAATGTCTCAAACGATAGATTGCCTCTTTGCAGCATTTTGCTTTTTAAAAAATTAAGCTGTTTTTGTTTATTTGGGTTACTCTGGCTTAAACAGTTTTGAGTGTTTTGATCATTTTTCTAAATCATAATGGAAGGCTTCTAAAAACAAAGTTTTTATAACTAAATGAAACAGCACTACATTTTTGTTCAGAGTTGACTTTGTACTAATTGTATTTGAACAAATTTGTAATACAACATTAAATTTTCCCCTTTTGCAGGACATCAATGCCTACAACAGTGACAAAGCTATTGACAAACTCCCTTTTCCAATAATTGCTGATTTAAAACGGGAACTTTCAGTCCAACTTGGCATGCTGGATCCAGATGAAATAGGCAAAGATGGAATGCCTTTGACTGCTCGTGTGGTAAATATCTATGCATTGCCCCTTTAACATTGATTTTTTTGCAGGCTGCAGCTTTCTCAGTTGCTTATTTACTGTTTATTGCCTTATTTCTATTTAATCTGTTATTATTTAACCAGATGAGAAGCCTGTGGTCCATCAGGTCTCCCCATGTGGCCAATAAGCATGTCTGCAAGAAATAAAATTGCTGACATATCTAATCAGAATGGAATGGGTTATGAAATAATAAAATTAGACCAACATATAATATTATTTAGAAATTCGATTCTATAAAATAGATTCCAGGAACTGGGAAGAGTAATAAGTCATAGTTTCCGGCCTCCATTTATGACTAACTCAAAATGAAATATGTTGACCGGTAGATTCTCCTCTAATCTTTCAATTGTTATGATATTAAAATAATCTTCCCTTTTGTGCTTTGTTTTGAGAGAGAGAGAGAGAAAGTTTGAATGTGTATATGTGTGTGTGTATGTATATGTATATATATAAAGTATTAATAAAATAAAAACTAGGATAGATTGCACTGTCTTTTGAGTTCTGCACTCAAAATCTGATATGCCGTTATGAAATAAAGAGTTTACACAGCAACCATTTCAAAAGAATAGTTGTGCAGGAAAGTTTCCGTCTATGTCTCAAATTTCTTTTTTACGTAACAGTTGTAATCTTATATAAATATTTCCCATTTTAATGATAAAACCTATCACAATTGTGCCAGGTTTAGGATTACAAATACCAGATAAATTATTTTGGATAAGAACTTAGCCTCTCAAAGGCTATGTAGGAAATTCCTATTCAAGAATTACATTTTATTAAATACATTGCTCCCCAATGCATTTGCTATTTCTCATAGGAAAAATGTAACACTAAATAGTTGAATTATATAATTCCACAAAAGATTGGCAAGAAATTGATGATTTATAGAACAGTAGTGTATATGCGATAATTTGTTTTATTTACAATTCTGTAACTTTGTCCTATAGGTATTTATTTTTGGCCCAGATAAGAAACTGAAACTCTCTATCCTCTACCCAGCAACCACTGGAAGAAACTTTGATGAGATTCTAAGAGTTGTTGATTCCTTGCAATTAACAGCTGTTAAGAAAGTTGCTACACCTGTAGACTGGAAGGTAGATGTTTACTTATATAAATCCATTTAATCTAAAGTTTTATTCAGATACAATGAAAGTTGTTGAAGAAACAGATTTTTCTATATATTGTCAAATACAACAATATTCAAATAGATTGGATAATGACCTTAATGAACTTATCAGAGAAAGATCTCCTGAGAGTACAATTTAGTGTTGGGAGATTACAGTTACCATTGTCCTAAATGGAAGGGTTCCTGGTCCTGATGATATTTTTAAAAATCATAGATATATTTATGACAGCCCTATAATCAATTGTTAGGGCTCTCCAGCCATAAACTATCTTATAAACTATCTCCAATTTCTTACAAGTGTACTCCAGTTTAGGCTTGTAAGCCTTTTTATTTTTTTATCAGTATTTCCATTAATATTTTTTCTGTGCATTAAAATTCATTTCGGGTAGTTTTATTAGAATAACTTGAATTTGCCAGAGGAAATATGGATTTCCTAATGCAGGTTCTATAATGCCCATAAATTCATCATCTGAAAATGCCTTTTTTAAAAAGTGGGGAGGAAAAAAATGATCAAGAAACCTTGTGAAATCTTGATAAATTTTATTTCTATTTGGAAAATTCCATGACAAGTCTTTTGAATATCTGTGGAAGAATATTCCAATTTGGCAATATATTTTATTGCGTGGGTGGGTGGGTGGGTGGGAATGTTCTGTATTTTGTCTGTTTCTATGTACATACAGAGCACCTAGTTTGTAAATTATTTTAAATATCAAGGTAATCTGTGACAAAATTAGTAGCCTTTATTTAGTTATAGATTGTTTTTGTAGGAGTTTGTGAGAAGAGCTCTTTGGCAGACACGTTTTATCTTTGCATTTCCAGGACAGATAGTTTTAACAAAATGTTTGAAGTGTTTCTCTTGTTTTGGATTGAGGTGATATAAAGAGGTACAAAACTAAATCCTAGTCTTAGACTTATGCATTATAACTATTTTGTTAACTACATGAAACATATTAGATATTTCAGCTGTAGAAATGTGCATCATAATTTGAAATGTAGAATATATGCAGAAACATATACAATCCAGCTTCAATAAGATATATGTCTAGGAAGATGATAGTATGTGTTTCATGTATGCAGTCTGATTCATTGACTGAAAGTTCTAGGCTACCCAAATAAGAATAATTAGTAAAATTATTACTAATTTTCTTTTCTTTTCCTTTCCTTTCCTTGTGAGCCTGGAGACCAGGTCATGGTTGTTCCAAGCTTATCAGATGAAGAAGCCAAAAAGCTGTTTCCAGGAGGGATTTGCACTAAGCAACTTCCATCGGGCAAGAATTATCTTCGTTATACCTCTCCATAGCAATTGTGAAGAGAAGTCATATGAACAGAATGCTATCACTGGGACTTTGCAGGACTGGTTGCTTTAAATGTGTGGAAATATACTTTGAGAGGCTGTTGCAAACGGGAAGCAAAGTATCCATTAATTTCTTTTAATCCAGTGACTGGTGTGGCTTACAGCTTCAGCTAATCAGTTTAGGCTTATTCAAATAAAATCAGTTTTCCTCACCTTCTTCTTGGAATTGAAATTACCACTTTTAAAACAGTACAGATTTTTCTTTAATGTATTTTCTATTCTCCAGCCACATAAAACATGATTCATGAAGAGCAGATTAATATTTTTTCATTAATGGGAATCAATTTCTGTCATGTGTAAAAAGATTCACATCTTGCATTATGTTTCCAAGATTATCAGACATGAAGGTTCTTGGATTCAGTTTACAAAATAAATTGAATAAACTATTACATGTATCTGGGACTTTCATTTTAATCCACTGTATTAATTAAAAGCCTAATTCAGAAAACCTTATGTTAATTTTGTGAATGATTAAAGCAGAGGTATGGAATAGATTTAACAAAGATGATATCTTTTATTTAGCTGGTTCAGAAAATAAATCAAGTTAAAATATGTGTTACTGTTCACTCATTCTTAAATACATCAACACAGTGGAATTTATGCAGGACATCATTCAAGTTCTTTCTAAAAACAGGTTTTGCCTTTCACATCTAGCAAAAGCATTCTACCTCTGGGCTAATGATTTGGTTATTTTAATCTTTATGGAAAAATGTTTAGTTCATTTGGGCCCTGGTGATGCTTTATTTTTGTAGAAAAGCACAGTTTTAGATTTAAATCACTGTGGGCCCTCACTCCTGTTCTTGATGTTAATTGAATTTGACAGCATTACCTTAGAATTAAACACTGAGTCATTGGTTTTTGATTTATAGAGATATAACAGTAAAGTTTCTCACATGATAATGAAACCTTTGTAGTAGACCCTTCAGATTAATAAGACTCTTAGCTGTGAAAGCCAGCTGGGTGACTTTGGACCAATCACTCTCTCAGCCCAATTCACCTCACAGAGTTGTTGTGGGGACAGTAGGAGGAGGAAGCTGTGTAGGATAATTTTGCTGCCTTGAATTATTTAAAAATAAAGGTGGGATACAAATAAATAACTTCTCTATTTTAATAACATCCATTCCGTTTCATACAGAAAACCATTATCACTTATTAGACAACGTTCTTCCATTAGATGGTTGAATCATACTCCATCCCAAAATTGCCCGTGTTTCTGTTGAGTTGGGATGGGATGGTTGAGACAGCATTGTACTATTGCTATGGTGCCCTCTGACTTATTGAACTAATAACCCTTTTGTTAAGCAATAGAGTAAAGGTAATAAAATGCTGGTAAAATTCTTTCTATTTATATTCACAAATATCTAGGAGGGTTGCCAAATTTTATGGAATTGTAATTGTTGTAAGAAGGATGTCAGTTTAATTTTGGGAATGTCCAAATATATTTCTTGTTTCATTTTATTAATTATAGGGATCTTACTATATTTGATTCTGATTGTGACTGTATTCGTTCTTTGACTATAAATAAGTGAAAGCTCCACTATCACTCAGCACACATGGAGTGAATGTGCACTGATGAACTCTTGGTGGATATGGCTGGGGACAAGCAGCCTGTAGTGGCAGTGACTGGATTAATGTTTCAGGAACATTAGTGATGAAGATTTGTGCTTGCCAGCTTGGAGGGGACTGTGGTTAGTAAAAGCTAGGTTAGGCTTGGTGACAAGCAGTAGAACATTGACTTAAGACAAATGGCTGTGGTGGGGGTGATGGTTGCATTGCCACATTTTTTATCAACTGGAGAAGAGGAGATAGTATTTTGTAATTTTAAGAGTTCCACATAAATAAAATACACTTCTTGCACATGAGGGAAAACACACATATTTACCACAATCAGCTGTGCAATATACACATGTATATTTGAAGCATGCATTTCTTTATTACAATCCTGATTTTTTGTAGAATTTGAGAATAGTGGAATGTATACTGTAGAGTTGGAAACTGCTTGCAAATCCATGTAATTATTCTGAAACAAACCTAGGAGGGCAGAAATTATTTTGTCTTGCTTCAAAGTACAGAATTCTTTTATGTGAGTAGAAATCTAATGCATGACATTTCAAATATTCGGTGATCAAAGATTTTTTGTGTGGAATAAGTGAAATACTTTGATTCACAGAAACCAATTTGATCTATCATATTTAGATTTAGAATTTCCCCTTAAGAAATATAATAAAGTTATCCATATTCAAACCTTCAAGTGCTAAAGAGTCGTAGTGGCACACTGGTTAGAATGCAATACTGCAGGCTAACTCATTGCTCACTCCAGGAGTTTGATTCTGACAAGCTCAAGGTTGACTCAGCTTTCCAGTCTTCCAAGGTCGGTAAAATGAGAACCCAGATTGTTGGGGGCAATATGCTAATCCTGTAAACCTCTTAGAGCTGTAAAGCTCTATGAAGCAGTATGTAAGTCTTAAGTGCTATTGCTATTGAAACCTCAAACATTTAGTTTGATTTTCTCTTTGTTTTTGAAGGGTATGGTATCACCATGCCTAAATTGAAAAGAGCTCTCTGAACCTTCAGAATCTGGAAAGGGGTTTAAAAAGATTGCCAAACAGTCATCCATCATTCCACTGTTCAAAAAATCAACTCCAAGTGTGAAAGATTTCAAAACTGCCAACCTGGCCAGACTAAAGGAAGTCTGTAAGAACTCCAGAATTTCATCACAAGATCTACAGGTTTACTCTTTACTATTGATGTCAAACTGCATGAATCTACCATTGAAAAGAAGTGGTGTAAATTAGATCTACGTGGGGGGTGTACCAGGAAGAAACCTTTGCTGTCCAGAAAGAATATCAGAGCAAGTATAAAGTTTGCTGTAGATCTAGACAAAGACCAGACTTCTGGAACAATGATATAGCTGTCACTGCGTTCTTGTATTTCCCATCTGAGCTCTCATTTTTTTGGACTAATAGACTTACTGTAGTTTTGCCAAGTTTTGTTATCAGTATTAAGTGCACATGCCTACATATTTTCTCACATTCTTTTTCTAGCCTTCTTACTCCTTTGTTCTCTCTGCCAAGAGGTCCGGCAGGAACGCTGCCAAAGATGTAGCCAATTAGCTAATAAGAGTTATCTTTATTTTTACTTTTACAATAAAATGAGTTTTCTTAGAAATACTTCTTCGGGTTTTATTTTCTTAATGTATACTTTCAAGGAGAAGCCACGGTCCAAACCTCTAAACAGGGATGTGATTATCCCAGAGCCAGGATGGGATCAATCAACTCCCTGACACCTGGTAGCAGTCAGACAGTTCAAAGTTATGGCTTTTTTCCTTGTTTGTTACTTCTGATAAGACCTCTAGGCTAGTTAGCTAGAATGATTAATTCTGTGACTGAGGAACGCTAGTTATCTACTAACATGCCAAAGAAGAAGAAAAAAGGCAAAATGAAACAAAGATCATTCCTCATAAGTGATGTGATTGATCTTTCCAAAGAAGAGCAGACAGAAAGGAGTTTTTCAAGTTTTCGGCCGCTTTCTTCAGCAACCCGACTAGGAGAAATAGCCGTGGGAGAAACTTTATCAAACTGATAAAATGCTCTCGCAGAGGCTTCAGGAACAAGAATATAGTACTGCTGCTTTTGAAGGCGATGAACGACTGAGGTCAGTAATATCGCCTTCTAATTATTTATTTTCACAAACAATTCTTGTAGAAGCCCTCAGATTTTGAAATGATTGGTGCAAGGCTAAAGTTTTCACAAACCGCAGAGAATTTTTTCCTCCCACACAGAGAGAGAAAAGATTTGTTATTCTCCTCAAAGCTCTAAGCAAGCTATTAAAAGTTATCGTGATCTAATACAAGTTTATGAACATGAACTATCCCAGGCAAAGATGGATTTGTTTATGCTTGAGCAAGATAAGGGAGAGCCTTGTGACTTAAAAATCTCTAAAAGCACCATTTTGGCTTCTTCAGAGCCAAAGACACACCCCCTGATGGATTCTATGTCAGGCCAATTAAAACAGAGAGCAGTGCACACGTCACATGAAATCCTCCCTGATCAAATTACAAGTGCCACACAAGCAGACCTGCCCGAAACTACAGGTGCAGCACCATCTGCTGGCAAAAGTAATTTACTACAGGAAGCTGAAAGGCAACACAGTTTACATGAACATTTTGAATTGTTGCAGCAGACGTTAGCGAACGTGTTCTTGGCTCGTTCAAATATTCAGGCTGAAATGCCACAAGTGTTTCCACAGACCCGATCTTCTACACCCCCTGGTGGTGCTGGTGTCTCTTTAGATGGAACACAAGATCGCTTAATGCAGCAAAGGCAAGCTCAAGCACAAATGGCAGCTGGAATGCAGCAGATTCCAATGCAACAGTCACAAATGCCTGCATATGTACCTCCCATGGCACAACCAAGACCAGCTCCTGGTCCACCTCCAATGGCACAGCCAGCATACCAAATGCATGTTCCTCACCAGGCATTTTCTGTTGCCCCACTAGCTGGTGAGTCCAAACTAAAAATGTCAGGACATAATTATAAAGCCTGAGTCAGTGAGATTACACTATTGCTTCTCAGAGAAGGCACTCACTGCATGATTTTTAATCCTCCTGCTCAGCCATGGACTCCTGCAATAAGAGACTTAGAGATTAGAGCTCGCACAAGATTATTGATGTCCATGGACACTGAACTGCAGGTCACTTTTCCGCCTGATGCAACAGCCCAACAAATTTGGGCCCAATTGGAAAATTGCTACAGGCCCGTTTCAATTGAATCTTCGTATTTGCTCAAGTCTGAGCTCCACGGTTCGAGATTGAAACCTGGTGATCAAATTGGAGGACATTTGACCAAACTGAAAGGAATCAGAACAGAATTGAGAGAAAGAGGTCACAATATTGATGATATTCAAATGATTAACATTATCACTAACTCATTGAACTATGACTGGAAAGATGCTGTTACAAAAATTAACCAAGTCCCTATTGCTCAACGCACAGTGGACAATGTATGTAGACTTTTAATTGAACAACAGGCATTCATGTTAGCCACGCCACATTTGAGAGGACCACCCGCATCAAGGGCTCCAGCAAGGCGTCCCTTCCGAGGAAGGGCCTACGTTCCAAAAATGCCAAGATGCAACATCTGCAATCGTGTGGGACATGCCACCCCAGATTGTCCCCAACAAGTTCCAGCTCCCATGTCATACCAGCCCAGAGGAACAGACTCCAGAGGCAGAGGCAGAGGTGGAAGACAAGATCGTCGTGGTCCAAGGCGTGATCCACAAGCTCCACTTGCCACATTGGCTTTAACCAACGATCCACAACCTCATCCAGAGTACGATAGACGGCTTTTGTGGACTTTGGACAGTGGTGCAGCATTGCATGTTACCTACAGAAAGGAACTTTTCACAGAGATGCATGAGCCTGAACCTGAGCTACGAGAACTTTATTCTTTTTCCAATCATCCTTGTCAGGTCAAAGGAAAAGGAACTGTTTATGTTGAAGAGCTCGATACATTCATCCCTGATGTTTATTACATACCAACAGCAAATAGCAGTTTGCTTAGTCAAGCTCACTTATCTAGAGCTTTAAAGTTCCAAGTTCACCACCTTGAGAAAGCAAGTTACATAGTTAAAAATGGAGATATTGTTGCTGAAACCATGTTGATTGGTGGTGTTTATTACTTAAAGCCAAAGCCTAAATTGCAAGCACAGGCAAGAATGCAAACTCCAAAGAAGGAGAGCGCAGGCCCAGATAGAGATGTTCCAGAGAGAGATCCTGTCACTACTCCAAAGGCTCCTAAAGCCAACAAAAAGAAAATTAGGAAACAGGTTGCTCAGAGCAAGCCTGAGGTTCCTCATAAAACTGTCAATGTTGAAAATTCACTAACTGGTAAACCTTTGCATTACAGGTGTATCCACAAATGGCATAGAAGATTGGGGCATGCCAGTTTCCATGTTCTTAGGAAAATGCCGGAATTCGCAAAAGGTTTGGATCTAAAGGGGTGTAAGGTGTTTTTGGATTGTGCTGTCTGCAAGAAGGCCAAATCCAAAGCAGCAGCCATTCCCAAACACGCTACACGCCTGTCAACACACATTTTTGATTTGGTACACATTGACATAGTTGGTCCATTTCCGCCAACACTTGGTGGAAGAAAATATTTTCTAACAATTGTTGATAATTATTCTAGATATGGATATGTATATCCTATGAAAGAAAAATCTGAGACTTTTCAGATCTTTAAAGACTTTGCAGCCCTTGTTTCTACCCAACACCAAGTTCGCATCGCCAGAATCCAGAGTGATCATGGTGCCAAATTCATGTCTCAGCGTTTCCAGGATTGGATGCGTAAGAATGGAATTATCCATCAGACTTCAGCTCCTTACACACCGGCTCATAACGGGGTCATAGAACGACGTCAAGGGGTCCTGCAAACCATGATGCGTTGTCTCCTAGAAGACGCCAACCTTAGTATGCCATACTGGGGTGAAGCTATCAAATATGCAAATTACATTGTCAACTGTACTTGGAGCAGTGTAATAAATCAGACTCCTTTCTTCATGATGTATGGTTACAAGCCCGATCTCAAAAACCTCCATATTTTTGGTTCATACGCTATGGTGAACATTCCCTTAGCTCAAAGAAGAAAAGGAGGTCCAGTAGCAAAGAGACTGAGATTTATGGGTATTGATGATAACTCAAAATGGAGCAAATTTATTGACTCTAAACATGTAATTGTGATTTCCCAATCTGCTAATTTTGAGGAAGATGTTGACTGGTCCAGGATTCATTCCAATGATCCTGGAGTTTATTTTCCTAGAGATGATGTTGATGCCAAGCAGCTTGATGATCAAGATTCACAGGCAAATGTTCCATCCACCAGTTCTTCTCCACCTGATGTTCCGTCTTCGCGAGCGCGGATGTTGATGCTAGCGACGAATGTGAGGACGAGGACGAAGCAGAAGAAGAATGGACTGTTGTTCCGAGACGTTCCAAGAGGGCCACAAAAGGAATCCCTCCACAACGATTTTCGTGGCAACTGACAAAAGCACCCTTGCCTTTGATTTGCAATGTTACACTTCCACCTGATACGTTCACACAAATCAAGGATCTTCCTGATTCAGAGCAAGAAAAGTGGTATGATGCAATGCAGGTTGAAATGGACAGTCTAAAGAAACTTAAAGTATTTATACCTGCAAAACCTCCAGCAAACAAAAGAATCATTGGCACTCGATGGGTCTACAGAATCAAAAGGAAGCCAAATGGTGAGTCATTGTACAAGGCCAGACTTGTAGCTCAGGGTTTCGCTCAACGTTATCCTGAGGACTACACAAATACCTACTCACCGACAGTCAGAACTGAGAGTGTAAAAATTGCTTTAGCAACTGCAACTATCCTTGGCTTAGAAGTTTTCCAGTTCGATGTTGACACAGCTTATCTACATGCTGACCTAGATGAAGAAATCTACGTGAGAGGTCCTCCAGGGTTCCGACAGCAAGAAGGGGATACCTGGTTTCTACAAAAAAGTCTTTATGGTCTGAAACAGTCTGGTTTAATGTGGTATTTATGTCTTACTGACAAACTAAATTCAATGGGCTTTATTAAGTCCGAAACCGATGAGTGCGTGTTCACAAAAAGATCTAACAATGCATATGAAATAGTTCTTGTTTATGTTGATGACATTGTTTATATTGTTCCAAATAAGCAGATGAGTGAAAGTTTTGCCAAAGCTTTGCAGAGATACTTCACATTGAAATCTTTAGGTCATATTAGCACTTATTTAGGTGTTCAGATTGATAAAACACAGAAGGGGTTTAGTCTTTCACAAGAAGATAAAATTGAACAAATTTTGCATCATTGCAACATGAAGGATGCTAACACAACAAAGACACCCATGCAAACAGATTTTCACAATTTGACACAAGAACCGAGTCCTGAGTTCGAGGATCAAACACTTTATCGTTCAGTCATTGGGTCACTGTTGTACATTAGTAGTTGGACCAGACCCGACATTGCACTTAGTGTTAATCTCTTGTCACGACACGTAGGTAAGGCAAAACAGTTTCATTGGACATGCGTTAAGAAATTATTGAGATACCTAAGGCACACAAAACACATGAAGTTATTGTTAGAACCAACACATACTGATTATGCAGAGTTATGTTGTTATGCAGATTCTGATTGGGCGAGTGATAAGAAATCACGCAAAAGTACTTCAGGTTATATGATGTTCTTGAATGGATGTCCTGTTTATTGGCAAGTACGTAAACAGAATTTTGTTTCTTGTTCATCTACTGAAGCTGAATATGCTTGTGTTTCAGATGCATGTAATTCTCTAACTTGGTTTGATGCTTTGGTCACAGATATCTGGACACGTCCAATTCGACCAATCACCGTGATGGAAGACAATGAATTGGTGGTTTATATTTCTGAATCACATTTTACAGGTTCTAGGTCCAGACACATTGACATCCGTTACCAAAACATAAAACAATTGGTAAAACAAGGTTTTGTTAAAATGCAATATGTATCTACACATGGTCAGATTGCTGACATCCTCAACAAACCACTCCCAGCAGCTCAGCACGAGTATCTCCGTAAAAAGATGTGCCTTATTTGATGATGTACCTGATATTTGCTCAACTGGCAAAGAAGGGGATTGTCACTGCGTTCTTGTATTTCCCAGCTGAGCTCTCATTTTTTGGACTAATAGACTTACTGTAGTTTTGCCAAGTTTTGTTATCAGTATTAAGTGTGCATGCCTACATATTTTCTCACATTCTTTTTCTAGCCTTCTTACTCCTTTGTTCTCTCTGCCAAGAGGTCCGGCAGGAACGCTGCCAAAGATGTAGCTAATTAGCTAATAAGAGTTATCTTTATTTTTACTTTTACAATAAAATGAGTTTTCTTAGAAATACTTCTTCGGGTTTTATTTTCTTAATGTATACTTTCAAGGAGAAGCCATGGTCCAAACCTCTAAACCGGGGTGTGATTATCCCAGAGCCAGGATGGGATCAATCAACTCCCTGACAATGGCAAATTAGAGTTATTTGCCAGTAATTTCTGCAAATATATTTGGCAAAAACCAAGTATCATAAAAACCTGTTAACAGGCCTCTTTAGCAACTGTTTGAAGTACTTTGGCATGGGCAAAATAACTTTATGGCCATTCCTTGCACTTATGACCATTCTACCATCTCTGCTGTCATGTGATCGAAATTTGGATGCTTTATAAAAAGCAAATGGAAAGTGAAATGACAAGTTATGGTCACATTATGTCTGCCTTAATGATCTGCAGTGATCAGTTTAACCACAGTGGGAGAGACAAGTCCAACAGTTCAACATGGTCACATAATGTTTTGCTTAGTGACAGAGTGCCTGGACCCAGTTGTGGTTGGTAACCAAAGACTAGTATATATTTGTCACTTGATGGGGCATTGAAAATCCTAGAATGAATTGGAAGGAGTGAGATTTTCAGTAAACTTAATTAAGTTGGCAGGTAGAAGTAAATCGCTTAAGAGAAATTTATTCTGGATTATGCAAAGATTCAACACCTAGCATGTGCTGGCAGAAAACACTTCCTGAAAATAAAATAGTAATTTAAAATGTGAAAATTCTTTTATCCAAAAGTAAGCTTAAAAATACTCACGTGGTGCAGCCAATTTTGTGAAGATAGGAAGCATTATGTCCTCCAACTGCTGCTTCTGATCAATAAATTCTTGTGTATTAGGCTCTTTTGTATTTTCAAGCCAGTCCAACTTGGCCTGACAGGCCTTGATGGAGGTTGTCTACACAGAATAAACAAGAGTATCAGCAAAAAACAACATTTTAGCAACCACCACTAGAGGTAATCTAGCCAAAATGAAGGCATGCAAGGTGTAGTAACTTTTGAATGATTTCAGAGAATGCAAATTATTTTACATCCTAAAATATTTATTTATAAATATTAGGGTTCTTGAGAAATTTCAAAATACAAAAACACAGTAAAGTAGAAGTGTGACATTGTTAGCATATTTGCTCTGTCATTCTTTTGTCAGATAGATAGCAAAGGTTAGGATATATGATGTATTTGAAAGAAACATTTGGGAAATAGTTAATAGTTAAAAAATTGTATTAAATACGTTTCTAAATTTCCATGCATGAATTCAGATATAAAAATTTGGTAGTCAAATACTGAACTTTCTAGAAATATTCCAATATAAAGAAGCATTTGTTCATATATTCACTTTAAGTATCTATGAATAATATTTGAACTATAATCGACTAATTCCAGGCTATTTGTTTTTATTTGTGTGAAACAATATAATATTTTACTACAATTTGTTATTTTTTACTGTATCTTAAAAGCCATGTGTGGTTTACAAAAATGCTATATATAACAATTAATTGTTCAGAATATATATTACATATAGTCACCAACAAATCTTGATTTAAAAAGATTTGGAATTGGCAATGTTAGCTAAAGGACCCCTACATCATGTGACATTTCTTCCTACCTGGTCCTTGCAAAAGATTGACAAAGTAGTTTGACATTTGAAATGAAACTTCTGATGACCCTACAATACTTTTATAGGGATTTGACTGGAAGCGTCGCGGCGAGATAGTCGGGGATTAGCGGGCTCTAATGAGCCCTGCGAAATCCCAGGCTGACGAACCACTGCAGAGGGGGTTTTGGACCGGATCTGTCCTGTAGGAACAGGGAAGAAAGAGAGGCACCTTGAAAGACCAAGAGGAACAGTCAGGTTCCTCGGAGGCCAGAGGAAATTCTCTCTGATTCTGCAACAGGGGGCAGCAGCCATTATGACCGCCAGTAAGCTCGGGCAACCGGACTAAGCACCATGCAGGAGCGGAGAATTGAGCATAATACTGATGCTGAGAGAGTGACATTAACTCATAGGCAGAAAGAAAAAAAAGGATTTTCAAAATAATTGTAAAAGTCCTGGTGCTATAACAGCCGCTAATAGGCGTGGGAAAGGACGGAAGATGATGATTAAGGCGGAAGCTACAAAGTGACAAAACCCGATCAGAAAATTGTTTTTTTGGGGGGGATTTAAGTATTTGGAGAACTTTAAAAATATAAATTAGAAGAATTAAAAACCTGAAAAGATTCTTCTTTAATTTGGGAAATTTAAAGGGAGGAAGATTAAAGAATGAAGAAAAATCTGTAATAGAAAGGACCAGTTAATGACTTTAAATTGAAACTAAATTGGAATGTAATGTGGAATTTGGACTATGCAAATCTGGACTGAATTTTAAATTGATTTGGTGAATATAAAGGTGAAAAAGAAGAAGAAAAATTAAGTAAGTAAAAACTTTAAAGCAGACTGCAAACAAAATGGAGACTTTTCAAGCTTGTTGGTTGTAATAGTGGATTGTAGAGAGCCATCTTTAGGAGAAAAAATTATTACAACACTGAATCTTTGTTCTGGAAAAAAAACGTGAACTTTGAAAGGGATAACAGCATGTGAGAATTTTTAAAGAGGCTTTGTTTGTTTACAAGTGTTTTGGCTTTGAGAAAAAAAAAGAGGATTACAATGTAACTTTAATTGGAATAATATCAACCTAGAAAGAATAAAATGGTGCAGGAACTTAAGGAAATGATGAAAATAATGTACTTATCATTGAAAATGGAAATAAGGGAAATGACTACAATTTTGCATGGAAAACCAGCCTACTGATGCCCTCGATGTGAGGTCCCGCTGCCTGGAAGCGGTACGGACCTGGATGGGGAGGAACAGGCTCTGACTCAACCCCGCCAAGACCGAGTGGCTGTGGGTACCGGCATCTGGGTCCAATCGAGATATCCCATCATTGACCATTGGGGGTGAGGTGTTACCCCCTGTGGATAGGGCCCACAACCTGGGTGTCCTTCTGGAGTCATGGTTGTCTCTGGAAGATCATGTAGCGACCATGACCAGGGGGGCATTTGCCCAGGTCTGCCTTGTGCGCCAGCTGCGCCCTTATTTAAGGCTCGAAGGGAGACAAAGTCAGCGCCATGAGAACCCTGTTGAGGTTCCAGGTAGGGTATCTATGGATGGTAGGTGGGCACAGGTTAGTCGCTCCTCGCAGAAAATTGCGGATGAACGGGTGCCAGGAGAGGGAATCTGGTGAGCCGCAGGAGAGGACTGAAGCGAGAGCCGCTACCTGATGGCGGAGCGTGTTTGGGGCCAAACCTGCCTCGAAACCATCCTGAAGGAAGGAGAGAACCTGACGGAGGCGAACAGCGGATCAGCGTTGGAATGCCAGCACCAGGATGAGAAGGAATCCCACGTGGCCTCATAAATGTGGTTCGTTGATGGCTGGTGAGCGTCTTGAATGATGGAAATAATCTGGGAAGGGATGCAGGCTGCCGCCAAGAGGCGCTGCTCAACCTCCAGACAGTTAGCTGGAGCCATGTGGAATCCGGGTGGTGAAGAGCTCCCTGGGTAAGTTCTATCTTGGCGTCCGGGATGCGCCAATAGTTGGCGATTGACAGTGAGATCAAGTCCACATACCATGGCCGCTGTGGGCCGAAGGAAGAATCTTGTGTCTGTCTCTTGTCTCAACAAGAAGAGGCTCCAGGGGAGGACCAAATAGGCTTCTGGTGGAATAAGGTGCAGAGGCTACCTGCCATTTACTGCGCATATCCGCTTGCCAACTTCTGAGCCACAGAAGACAGTGCGAGATAACAGAGGAACCGAGGGCCTTAGCGGCAAACCTGGTGGCATTGTGTTGTGTCAGCCGAGTATTCTAGAGCCACTGAGATCTTATTGAGGTCTTGATGGCCCTGGTGTCGGAGTGGGGGATGCAATCCTGGAGCTACTTGAGCCAGAGAAGGACTGCCCGATTGAAAAATGAGGCCAAAGTGGAGGCCCTGATCGACCAGGCAGCCACCTTAATTAGGGTCTCCTCGGCATGCTTCTCCTCCGGCCGGAAAGAGTCCTCCAGGGGTCCAGTCGGATGGACAGGATTGGAAAGAACCACTATGGGAGGATCGATGGTAGGAGGCTGCAGGAGATCAAACAAGGCGGCCACAGAGTTGTAAAGGCATTTGTCCAGGCTGTTGGGACTGGGGCCAGCTCCAGGCAGAGACCATTGGCGATGGAGGACATCGAGGAAAAGCTTAGGAGCCAGAATGGTCTCTGGATCGATGGTTGGTTCTGCAAATAAGGCCGAGGCGGGGTCCAATCGAGTGGTTGTTATTGCCTTAAAAAGCAAGGCACGGAACATCTGAGGCCAAAAAAGGCCTATGAAAGGAGATTAGTCAGGGAGTAAACCCTCATCATCCGATAAGGCTGATTCCAGGACCTCGTCTGTCTCCGATAAGGACCCCTGGTCCGCAGAAGTAGGGGACCCCACTAGCTCATGATCTGAGATGTGATCCTCCATATCCCTGGGGCGCTGTTGATGCTGTGGTGGAGCAGCAGTCTCTGCAGGTAAGCCCCCATGTTGTAGGCATTGGGCAAGGCTTTGTCTGATAGCTCTGGCTAGAATGACCTCTAAGGCCTCTGACAGCTGAAGTGAAGCCTCTTGGATAGGAGGAGCCTGAGTGGCTGGAGAAGGAGAGCTGTCCTGAGGAGTTGGAGGCTCAGACACCGTTTGAAACAAGGGTTCCTTCCCAGGTGGAGGGGCCAGACTTTCAGGGGCTGGACGGTCAGGGGACAGTTCCCTGGTGACGTGGTCATCCTCCTGGATAAGTGACCTTGAGGTAGAGGGCGCACGTGAGGCAGATCGAGGAGCCTCGGGTCTCAACTGTAATTGGGCCTTGGAGAAGGCTTTCTCCATCGCCCTGTGCTGACGCTGCTCCTCCCTGGATGAAGGAGGCATGGCAATGGCAGTGGTGGTCTTTTTGCCCCTGGCCTTTTTGGCCTGAGGGGGCTGCCCAGAAGGACCCTCCAAGGGGTCGCTAGAATGGTGGGAGCACCCTGAAGATGTCGCAGTCAGGCATTTGCACCTCGAGGCGTCCGCTATCTTGGAGAGGCCGAAGGTGACTTAAAATGGCCGCCGCGGTAAATAGGCACTTAGAAATGAGGCCATATACAATAGGGGAGACTCACTGAGAAGCGCCTGTTGCTCTGCCGGCTCTAAAAGGTGAGGCAATAACAATTGCTAGCTCACGGGCTATTAATGCAATTAGGACTGTCGGCGAGTTCGAGCTCCAGCCAAATACAAGCTGCTAGGCAACGGCTGTCAAAATGCAGCGCGGGCTTCCCCAGTTGTGAGAGGAGCTCCAGAAGGCTGAAAAGCCTTAGACGAAGGAATCTGTCAGCCGACAGATTCCAAACCAGCTCCCCGGCTAGTGGCAAGAATGTCCCAACACTTGGCAGTGGAAATGATGAAAAAACAGCTAAAAAATGCAGAGAAATTAGCAATAGCGAGACAGCAAGGCTGGAAGACACGTCTATCCAGCATAGACTGAGTCGAAACATTGGGCCAGGAGGGCAGAGCTATTCAAATTTGGCAGACTTGGTCCCATGCTGCATAAAGGAGTCTTTCCCCAGCCTGACTGCCATTTCCCTCCTTCTGGAGAAGTTATGACGAAGGGTAATATTGGTTTCTTAAAATTAGAGAGAATAAATGCTATGAGAAAAATTGAATATATAAAATTGTGTTAAAGATGAACAAAAATCTGTACAAATTTAAGACCGGGCCAATATTTTGTTCAGAAAAGATGTATTGTATGTTGTTTGTGTGTTTAAAAAAAAATTACAAAAAAAATACTTTTATAGGGTCATCAATAGGGTCATCAATAGGGTCATCAGAACCTATCAGTAACAATGAGTCAGTAACTATCAAATATGTTTTGGCATTAGCTTTAGATTAAACTAGCCAAATTTAAACTCACTATATAAAGAAAATCAATAATTAATTAAATAATATACCTTATCTTCTTTATTCAGCTTTCCCTGAACTTTCTCAGGATCAGTGATTGTTGCCTGGATTTGGGAA
Source organism: Ptyas mucosa (assembly GCA_012654045.1). Lineage (NCBI taxonomy): Eukaryota > Metazoa > Chordata > Lepidosauria > Squamata > Colubridae > Ptyas > Ptyas mucosa. The sequence continues at coordinate 3,203,449 of WNWU01000089.1, forward strand.
ATAAAATTGCGTAAATTCTGCTTGGCCTCTGAGAAAGAAAGAAAAAAAGAGAGAATAAAGAGACATGAGAATATCCAAGAAATGCTGCCATACTATATAATAGCAAGTCTACCACAGCTGAAATTAACTAGATTCTGTGCATCATCTAGATTTCTCATTTTTTCCCAGCGAGCAATCCATTTTAGAGATTAAATTATATGAGATGTTTCTAGGAAAAAAATAATTGTTGGAGGGTATATTTTTTATTGAGAACACTGCCAAAAACTAAAAGATTAAACTGCCTTCACTTAATTTAATTTAATTTAATTTAATTTAATTTCAAACTTATATACCACCCTTCTCCCTGAGGACTCAGGGTGGTATACAGCCAAAATTAAAAGACACAGAATATAAACATTAAAAACAATTAAAATATATATATATAAATTTGCCCCCAATTTAAAAGTGACAAACCAGTTAAAAAGACATTTAAGAATATTTTAAGCCAGCCCGGCTTGCTGGAAAAGACCTCAGTGCCCGGCAGAAGGCACTGAGGTCTTGGATTCTTCTTATCTCCGGGGGCAGCTGATTCCAGAGGGTAGGTGCCCTCACAGAGAAGGCTCTCCCCCTGGGGGTCACCTACATTGTTTGGCTGATGGCACCCTGAGGAGGCCCTCTCTGTGGGAGCGCACGGGTCGATGGGAGGACGTCGGTAGCAGCAGGCAGTCTCGGAGATAACTAGGCCCTATGCCATGGAGCGCTTTAAAGGTGATAACCAAAACCTTGAAGCGCACCCGGAAGACCACCGGAAGCCAGTACAGCTCGCACAGGAGCGGTGTTATATGGGAGCGCCATGCTGCTCCCGTCACTACCTGCACAGCTGCGTTCTGGACCAGTTGGAGCCTCCGGGTGCTCTTCAAGGGGAGCCCCATGTAGAGAGCATTACAGTAGTCTAGGCGAGAGGTGATGAGGGCGTGAGTGACTGTGCACAGGGAATCCCGATCAAGAAAGGGCCGCAACTGGCGAATCAGGTGAACCTGACAAAAGATCCGCCTGGTAACAGCTGTCAGATGTTCCTCCATGCACAGCTGCATATCCAGGAGGACTCCCAGATTGCGAGCCCTTTCCGCAGGGGCCAAAGACTTGCCCCTAATAGTCAGTGATGGAGTCAACTGACTATATCGGGATGCCGGGAGCCACAGCCACTCAGTCTTGGAAGGGTTAAGCTTGAGCCTGTTCCTCCCCATCCAGATCCGCACAGCCTTCAGGCAGTGGGACATCACTTCAAGGGCATTGTTGGGGTGGCCTGGGGTGGCCTGGGGTGGAGATCTACAGCTGGGTGTTATCAGCGTACTGGTGGTATCTCACCCCAAAGCCACGGACGATCTCACCCAGCGGCTTCACATAAATGTTGAACAAAAGGGGTGAGAGGACCGACCCCTGCGGCACTCCACAAATGAGAAGCCTCGAGGTCGACCTCTGCCCCCCTGCCAACACAAACTGCGACCGGTCAGAGAAAGGAGGAGAACCACCGTAAAACGGTTCCCCCCATCCCCAACTCTTCCAACCGGTGCAGCATGATACCATGGTCGATGGTATCAAAAGCCGCTGAGAGATCTAATAGGACTAGGACAGAGGAACATTCCCTGTCCCGAGCCCTCCAGAGATCATCGACCAATGCGACCAATGCCGTTTCCGTGCTGTGCCCAGACCTGAAACCCGACTGGAACAGATCTAGATAAGATGTTTCCTCCAGGAATTGTGGAAACTGTTGCGCGACCACACTCTCAACAACCTTCGCCATGAAGCAGAGGTTGGAGACAGGACGATAGTTGGCTAATACTGCCGGGTCCAGGGAAGGCTTCTTGAGGAGAGGCCTCACCCCTGCCTCTTTCAAGGCGGCAGGGAAGTAACCCTCACTCAACGAAGCGTTGATAATACCCTGGAGCCAGCCTCGTGTAACCTCCCGGGAAGCCAGTACCAACCAGGAGGGACACGGGTCCAGTAAACATGTGGCCGCACTAAGTCTCCCCAAAATCCTGTCCACATCATCAGGAGTAACAGAGTCAAACTCTTCCCAGGTAACATTCTCAAGACTGTTCCTCGTCACCCTGCCCAGATCTACCCAGTCAGAGTCCAAGTCCCCCCCAGATCTGAGCGATTTTGTCATACAGGTATTGTCTGAAATTCTCAGCCCTGCCTTCCAAGGGATCCTCCTGCACTCCTGGGTGGAGCAGGGAGCGGGTCACCCTAAACAGGGCGGCCGGACGATTCCCTGATGACGCAATAGAAGCGGAAAAGTAATTAAACTTTGCCGCTTTTATTGCCACTAGGTAGGTCTTAATAATAAGAGAGATAATAATAATAATAATAATAATAATAATAAGAGCCTTGGTAGTACAGTGGTTTAAAGCACCCTGTTATTAATACCAGCTGCCTGCAATTATTGCAGGTTTGAATCTCACCAGGCTCAAGGTTGACTCAGCCTTCCATCCTTTCTAAGGTAGGTAAATTGAGGACCCAGTCTGTGCGGGCAATAAGCTGACTTTGTATAAATATACAAAAGTATGAAGGTTATTGCTTAGTGCATTGTAAGCCACCCTGAGTCTCCGGAGAAGGGCGGCATATAAATCAAATTTAAAAAAAAATAAAATAAAAAATATGCGACCTTACCAGTGTTTGGTCAGATTCAGTGAGACTGGCCCTCCAACCGCTCTCCAGGCGTCTTTTCCGGCGCTTCATCTCCCTCAGCTTGTCGGTAAACCAGGGAGCTGCACGGGATCCGCACCGGGTCAGAGGCCACAGAGGCACGACTCGATCCAAGGCTCCACCAGCCGCCCGATCCCAGCCAGCTACCAGGTCCTTGGCCGAGTCGTGTGCCAGATCCTCAGGAAATAGGCCAATCTCCATCTGAAACCTATCAGGATCCATCAGGCACCTGGGGCGGACCTATCTAGTTGGTTCCGCCTCCCTGCAGTGGGGTGCAGCGGTTTGAAGATCTAGGCAAAGGAGCGAGTGATCAGACCATGTCTATATCCCCTATAACCAGACCACTCATTCACTGGCCAGAGACGAAAATCAAGTCCAGAGTGTGACCCCCCTGTGGGTGGGGCCATGAACTAACTGGGTCAGGTCCATGGCCGTCATGGAAGCCATGAACTCCCGAGCCATCTCAGACGCTTCCCCAATGGACGGCAAGTTGAAATCATCCATGACCATGAGCCTGGGTGTATCCACTGCCACCGTGGCTATCACGTCGAGTAGCTCGGGCAGGGTTGTTGCCACGCAGCAGGGAGCCAGGTACGTAAGCAACAAGTCCATCTGAATCCCATGACCCTATCTCACAAAGAGGGACTCACATCCAGCAATCTGTGGCGCAGTGGTCCCCCTCAGACCTAGATCCTCTTTAATAATAACTGCCACCCCCCCTGCCCCTCCCCTGGGCCCTCAGCTGATGGAATGCTCTGAAGCCTGGTGGGCACATCTTGTTGTGGCTCCGACCCCCGAGCCCATCGTATCGGAGGAAGAAGGCTCCGAACATGAAGGAGAGGAGCCGGCCAGGCCTCCCTCTCCCGGCCCCTCCTCTCTGGCAATTCCTCAGGTGTCGGCCGAAGGAGAGGAGATTGGCCAGGAGCCAGGTGTCTCCAATCTGTCGGAGAGTGATGAGGGAGACAAGTTGTGGCTGGATCCACGCCAGCGTCGGCGTGCTAAACGGTCACAGCAGATGAGGAGGCGTGCCAGAGATTGAGCTGAGTCACTGGACCACACCCCACAGGCTATATAAGGGAGGGTGATGGCCATTCCAGCTCTGTGACGGACAAAGCAAAAACTCTGGCGAGTCACTTGCACTTCTGGACGAACAAAACCTCATCTGTTGTGGGTTTCTGTTACTGGACTACTTCAAACTATCTGTATTCTTGTGTTATCTGGTGGAGGAACAACCCCTCCTTCTTGGAGTAAAAGCTCTTGGCAGGCAGCTGCTGCGTTGCTGCCAAGTTTTGATAATGAACCTTTGACTGTTTTGGAACAATTATTTAACCCTTTGGGGTGGGTGTTTGTGCGTGTGGGAGATGGGGACAGAACACATCTCAACCAGAGGGACCCCTCCCTCTGGACCCAACCAGGTCTCTGTAATACCCACCAGGTCCGCTCCCCCCTCCTGTATAAGATTGTGAATGAGGGGGGCCTTATTTACCACAGACCTGGCATTGCACAGCATCAGCCGAATGCCCAGATCCTGAGTATCTGTGCCACCTAGTATCCAAGCGGAGCCTTGGGGACCGGGGCGGGCAATCGCTCTCAAGCAGCGAGTGTGCGCCCCAACACATGATATGGCCCCCTGCTCCCGCCATATCTACCCCTCTCAACTACCATGCTGATGGTACAACCCTCATTGGTATTGTCCTCCATTCCCTCCCCAATCCCTCTGCAGTAATCTTGATGAAAACTCTTTCTACCATTTAACACATATTGATTTTTTAAAAAGGAGCTGACAAGAATACACATGCATCTATTGCTGCTTGTCTGCTTTTCTCATGTTGAATTGACTCTAATTGTGTTTGCAATGTCAACCGATGTCTTCCCTGCTTTTTTTTCCTTCTGGATAATAAGTTCAAAATGGTAAGTTTCCTTTTGCAGTAATCTCATTATCTGTGTTTCCCTGTAGACATGACATGTCAGAGTGCGCACAGCTTTACTACGTGAAACAATGCAGGAGCAATAACAGCAAATAGGTTTGTAGTAAATAGTGGTTTTACCTATAAAAGAATACATACTATACATACGCATACTAAAGGCAGAAGTCAAACAATCAGTAAATTACCGCAGGAAAGAACACATGGCGAGAGAGAGAAGCCCTAACAGGGCCTCTTCTTATTATACAGGCTCTTAAAGGGATAACAGCTAAAAACCTTGCTGACTCATTCCCATCATTACATCAGTGCATCATTGCATCATCGTAGCAGCTGGTCAGCTCTTAAATCACTATCCTGACATGACATACACCACATAGGCAATCTATCAGAATGTGTAAATAATCTACTTCCCTTAAGCTCTCAGGACGGAGAGTTACATGTTATATTATGCCATGACCCCATTTATGGATTTTTCTTTTATGCTTTCATACACCCTTCTCTTCCTCTAGAAGTCCAAATGTTCATGACTTCAATGAATCCATGAATCCCATTAAATATCTGGTTATTTATATGTGATGAATAACAAATAGAAGAAAACTGGTCATGTAGTGCCCACTTCCTGATGGTCAGTGTAATGGGATAGCAAAGACACTATAGAATTTAATTTCTATTCTTCATCCCCTCTCTCCTCTTTATAAATACCCCAAAGTATGTATAAATTATGGAGATATGTCTTCTCCCTTTACCGTCTAACATAATGCAATGGGTATCATCTGAGCAGCAAAATTAACAAAGCCTCAAGTCAAATTTATTCTGCTTTGTGGAAGATAATTAGAATAATCATTTAAATAATTTCCATAACATATTTAACATAATTTCCATAACAGAATTTATAGAAATAAATTCTATAATATATTAAAATATTATAGAATTTATTTTTTCCAGTATGATTAAAGCAGCTTACATTCAGAAAACAACCATTTATTAGAAAAATAAAATGACATTTGTCAATGATTTTTAGTAAATATTCAGTCTATGTTATGTATGCTTACACATTTTTACATATGAGAATTGTTAGTATAAAATATAGCAAGATTTTCAAATATCTCTCATTATTAATTTTTTCATTATTTCAGATGCAGGCTGAAGTTTTTTCATGGCATTTGTACTGCATTTTCATTAAGTAATACACCTTACCTTCTTCCCTTAGGATTGACATTAATTAAGACAGCATTTTCAAGTTGACTGTACTAAAGATTTCTTTATCTGATATCAACTGAAAACATGGCATTTTAAAAGGAACAAGTATGACAGGCCCATTCCAACATGAGTAAGAAAAGGCAAGGATCAACAGGAGGAGGATATATAAATTATATGAGATGCTTTTTGTGTTGATAACATTATGGTACAGGAATGAGGGACAAGACATGTCTACAGCTAATAATTTGATAAATGTACATTTTGTTTTAAGAGTAGGATATTTCCAATTTGTATTCTTTGCCTTACATTTCTTTACTTTGAAACGCTTTCCTTCAGTTCTTATTGACTTCATAGACACTTTTCTATAAGATCTGGAGCTCCTTTATGACATCACAGAATCTTCTCACAGCTGATGGGCTAATATTACCACATTCAAATCTCTCTAATGCCCAGGCAGGAAGCTTGGTTATCATGGAAGGATTTATTTGACTAAGATTCTTTTGTGACAGTCCATAATGAACCTCAAAGGCCAGTTGCTGCAACTCCTACACAAGGAACATCCATTACATAGAGACATTTTTGTCTGAAAATAGCATAAAATGTTTCTGCGTCATTCTTGCCAGATTTTCCTTTTGTGGACTATCTTCTTGATGCAAGATGTTCTTGGTTTTTGTGAACGACCAGCCTGGACAAGAGTTGCTTGGGAAATGACTCCACAGGATCTGGAATTGGTGACTAAAGAGCAATCTATCCTCTTTCATAACTCAATATGTCGCATTTACCAGTGTTTTACTGGCATAGGACTATCTAAAGGGTGCCTAGAAGTAGTTTATGCTAGTTACAAAGTGGCACTTTTAATAGCTATAGGTTTAGCTGTACACTTCCTTTTACCCAAACTGAAACTGACAAAAAGCACAAAGGTAAGATTCGGAAACCAGCTGTGCAATGAAGAGGATGCTTCATCCTTTCCCAATTATACCATTGCCTGATCTCTAACTTTCATTTCCTAGCCCTAACTCAGAATCCCATGAAATAAAAATAATGCTGTCTGCTGATTATGTAATTATTTCATCTTATTCACATCCCCAACATCTGTCGTCCTATTATCTGAAGCAGATTTAGTGAGAATGCTATTGGATTGGTCTTTGTATATCTGGTTCTTCACAAGGTTTCTCTGCTTCTATATGGAATTCTAGGAGTTAAAATCCCAATTCATCTGGAGGGAATTTAGACTTGAAGTCTTAGCCTTCTAAGAATTGTAATTTCAATAATTGTTTGAATGGCTAAACTCTTGATATAATCTAGTCCATATATGATTTATATTGTTGTGCATTTAAAAATTATTATCAATATCCGCAATCTGCAAGAGATTCTAAGGCATGGCTCTGCCAGTTGGCCAAAGGATCAAATGGGGAAGTTCCACACTGGAGGTGTCTCCTAGAGTGATGGCAGACTCCACTCCCCCCCCCCCCCTTTGCTCTCTGCTCTCCATCTATCCATCTTTTGGTTATCATATTGAAGTATTCTTGTTGCATTCCTTTATCGTTGTTTACTTTATTGTTTTATTATTTTACTTCTGTTTACACACTTTTTCATTTTTCTTCGTTTTTGTTATTGTAAACCACCTAGAATAACCCCATGGCTAGACAGGTGACAAATAAAATGTTAAAATAATAGTAGTAATAATAGTGCTATGAACCATAATTATATCTTAACTCCAACCTGTATTCTAAGTTCAACTAAATTTTGTCTAATTTAGATTTTGAATGGTATATATACATAGTGCCCAATCTGAGGTAAGAAGCTCCAAGATAGATGGTGTACATTTTCAATAAGTTTTAATTCACGGTAAATAAGTAAAAATAACTAACTCTGTTGTAAAGACACATAAAAAATGTTCAGGTCTCAGAAAAAAAGTATCACCATAAAAAAATTCAGGTCTCAGATGTTATCTTTATAAAAGCTAACAAGAATGGGACTAAAGACAAGGAACAGATATTTTTATGTTAGAAAATCAAAACAATTGAAGAGAATGAGAAGCATATTGGAGAGGGGGAACCTTGGTGATTAGGCAAACATTCAAAGCAAAGATAATATCTAAGGAAGGAGTAACAGCCGAATATAGTAATGAAAGTCTGCTTACCGGAATGTAATATTAAAGAGAGAGACTACAGTACAGCTTTATGCTAAATAATTTTAAATAACAGTATTTTTCATGCAGAAAAGAAATGTAATTATAATAGTAAATTATATAAATTTCTCCTTATGGCTGAAGCAAGGCTAAAAGTATTTGTCTGAATGTAGGATTTTTGGATATAAACTGTGTCTTCTTACCTAGACTCCAAGGTAAACAGTGATTTCCAAAGTTTAAAATATGGATCTCGCTGTATAAGGTTAACAGTCTTATTACTAGCTTTGATCATTTTTAACAACAACTTGAATTCCTATACTTACAAAATTGAATAAGGAAACCTTTCTTGCACTTTTATTTGTATGACAAGAAAAGCATCCATTACTTATTATCTACATATCAAACTCTTGTTCAAAACCATCTACTATTTAACATTTTTTTTATTTTAAAAACCCTGCATTTTCAGAACAGATCAATAAATGGACAGGTAATTACTGAACTTATAAAATTAATGTTCAATATAACAATAAAAGATATCAGAGTACACTGAATTACTTTCCTGACATAAAAAACAAGCTTTAATTTTTTACCTTAATGCTAATGTCTCCACTATATATCATGTATAAGTTTAAAACAACATTAACATGCTTGCAATTTTTTTCACTTGACAGTCAGAGAACCCGACAACAGCAGTATCAGTTGTCACAGAAATGAATGATGACTATAGCCACGACATGAACAAAATGCTCTACAAGTTAGTGACTAACACTTCCAAGATGATGAAATATATGAAGCGTGTCACCCATCATCACAAAAAAGAAATCAAGTACCGTAAATTAAACAAAAAGAGAAAAAATGATGACTATGATGAAGATGAACAGCTTTTTCCAGTTTGTCTGCACAACCATAGCTCCAGTGCAGACACCATATAATGTATAGGGCCAAAAAAATTCTTCCTTCCTATATTCAGCTCTTACTGAATATTTGAAGTGTTGCTCTCAATCCAATAAGATGGCAAAGGAAGTAACAAAGCTCCAATATAGGTTGCTTGGTATGCTGAGTTAGATTCTGTGCAGGATACTATGAATTGTACTAAAGAAGACACAAAGGGGCTATTAAATGTTGTTTTAAAGTCAAACCAAAGTGATTTGCATCTACAATCTCAATAATTAAAGACTGTATTTGGTAGATAATGGAGTGAGTCTTCAATATGATCTTACCTTTGTTATATAAAACTGGGACTGAACTTTAATAAAAGGCTCCCTTTTCACAGGAAGCAAAGTGCTGTTTCAGCAGTTCAGCATTCTTCATGCTCACTGGATTTCAGATATAGTTAATTCTATGTGACAAAAAAAAAGATGGAAAAAATCCTTTCTTCCCAGCTTTCTCTTGATATGATTTCTGCTCAGGGAAAACAGGCAAGCAAAGAACAAAAAGGCAAGTGATCCTAAAAGAATGAGAAGATGGCTGAGCGATTCAGTAGCTAAAAGTCAAGCTTATGTAAGTTGCGCAGAGATCAAAAGAAAGGAAAAGATTCTTCTGTTTTACTCTTTAGCCTCTGAACCTGTTCGTCTGATCATCCTCAAGACAGTTTTACCTGCTTTGTTTTAGTGCTCTTGTATGGTGATCAGTTACATTTCTGGCTCTGAAGACCCCTTGATAAGAAATGATCCTTTCTTTGAGTACTGATCAGGTACAGACACTTCTCACAAAATGACAAAATCATCAAGAATTAGAAATGACTCACTACAGGAAGTCCTTGACTTACAACCGGTTACTTAGTGATATTTAAAGTTCTGACAGCTCCCCCCTCCAAAAGACCCCAAATATGACCCACACGGTCACATGATCATCTTTTGGTTGCTCAGCAACCAGCCACATTTATGTCCATTTGCAATATCCCACAGTGCTGTGACCATAATTTAATATATATATATTTTGCCAGAAATCAGCATTTATTTCTGGTTTTCTGCAAAAACCACCATTGTAGACAATGTTTTTTTTTAATGACACTGAATTTGCTTAACAACTGCTGCAACAAAAGTTGAAAAATTGGATCAGTCATGTGATCCAGAAACTATAGCTCATACTTTATAATAAAATATGTTAGGCTGAAAAGGTGATCATCGGTGTGATTTACGACTGTAATTCCAGGCTCAATTCCAGTTCTAAGTCAATAACTACCTGTATTATTATCCAGGCTAATAAATATGATGGTATCAATAACATTCAAAATACTGTAACAAGAATTGCAAAGCCAGAATTATGGTTCTGCTGTGAAGTGACCAACGGATTCAAGATCAAAGTTAGTGGGAGAGAGAGACACCAGAGATCATACCTTGTTGTATTAATTTTACTATTAAAGGTTTGTTTCACACAATATGCTAAACAAACCGCATTATGGTTTGATGCATAAAGATAGTATTCCCAACTTTAGAAAAAAATCAGGAGGAATCTTGATAACTTTTCAAACTAGCAAATTTTATTGAAAAGCACAAGTTTTCACAAACTATAGCTCATACTTTATAATAAAATGTGTTAGGCTGAAAAGGTGATACCAGACTCCACCAACTTTAGACAATGAGTTCATTGACCTACGTAATCTTTTGATTACATCCAGCTATTATAAACATGGGGCAGCCAGGATGCAAAACAGCACAAGACCCATAGGATTATTAAAAATCCAGTGATCTCTTAGCTGATTATAAATTAAGAATGTTCATTCAAAAATTAAAGTGGAATTACAAATTTAGGTAAAAAGTTTGCATGCTAAGTTATTACTTTTAGTTCCTACATAGTAAGAGGAAGTTCAGTATAAAATTTTACAAAGTTGTATGGAAAAAATATGCTTCATTTGATTACTGAGGCCTCAAAGGTAAGACTGCTGATGAAAAGCAGAGGGTCTTTTATCTATCTCTTTGAAATACAAAACTTTTTCTTGGGTTTGTTAGTTTCAATCCATGTTAGATGCCTAGAAGAAAAGAATGTGCTTGTTGGACAATCCAATTCTCACACATTGTCTTCTTGTCCTTCTCATCCTATTAACTCTACAGGTAGTCCACAACTGACAATCATAATTGAGCCCAAAATTTCCATTATTAAGCAAGGCAATTGTTAAGTGAGTTTTGCCCCATTTTATGACCTTTTTTTGCCATAGTTGTTAAGGGAATCACAGCAGTTGTTAAGAGAATCATGGGGCTCATTAAATTAATCTGGCCTCTCCCATTGACTTTGCTTGTTGGAAGCTGGCAGGGAATGTAATGGTGATCACATGACTCTGGGACAGTGCAACTGTCATAAATACATGCTGGTTGCCAAGTGACCAAATTTAGATCACATGATTAGAGTTGCTGTAACAGTCGTAAGTGCGAAAACTGGTTATGTCACTTTTTTTAGTGCTGTTGCAACTTTGGTCAATAAACAAAAAGGGTTGTAAAAGGGTAGTCCTGGTAGTATCTGTAGTAAAAGATAGCATAGGGATTCCTTTTGCTAAGAGCTTTTACTTTCCTTCTTTGACTGTATTTTGCATGTATTGTAAAGGATGTTTCAGTTCCTGCTTTTTTCTTTCTTTCTCTCTCCTGTGAAATTTGAATAGCTATACTCAGCTCTATGTGGTCTAGCAAACTACCGGCATATGGGTCTTCATTTGTAGAATATAGCTAGGTGAGGTATTTAGCCTTTCTACCTAAATGCAATGTCCTAATACACTTTTTCTGTTTTTTAAAACAGCCTCATGTGATTTGACCCATCATTAATGTCTTGCAGCACAAATTAACTATTTGGGAAAATTGTCTTTTAAAAAACAATATACTAGATAAAAAATAGCTTCTCCAAAAGTGCTCCATGAAAATAACTTTTTGTTATTATATACCAGTAGTTGATATAGTACAACTATTTGCCATTTGTACTTGTTCAGGATTCAGCTGATTTGAGTACTGTAAAACTAAATCCACATCTCAAAGAAGCTTAACAATTAGTAATACTACCTGCCCAATCCAAGAATTCAGCACACTCTGTTTGCTTATATCGATTTGCAATTTCTCTAGCATTTTCACCCCGGAATGTAGTTGCATAAATATCAGCTTCCAGCTCTACCAGACTTTTCAGTGTGTTTAGCTGACCCCAGGCTGCAGCACAATGAAGAAGTGTATAACCTAAGAGAACAAACCAAATCAATGTACATAACACTGCGCAGAATATCTGTATGCAATACTTTTTACATAATGTATTCCTTTATATACAAGAAAACTCAACTGCCCGTTGGCAAAACATCAGATTAATGTTGGATGGTCAATCAATTTTCATAATGCCATTCTGACTCAATGCTTAAATACATGTAGAACATACATGCAAAGCACAGAAAAGGAATAAGAAATAATAAGCTAAATGAGGTTCAAAGGTACCTTCATATGTATAGTGTCAAACAAACATATATTGAGTATCTTCACAAACATTCCTTTTACATTTACCATTAACACATAAACAAAAAAGCTGCCTTCATACATCTTACTCTCTGTTCCCTGTTAAACCATTTAATAAGCATTCCTTTTATTCTCATGCATGCTTAACTGTCATATTACTGAATTTTACAATGAACTTTCAACTCAATATTTCTGTAAAATATTCTCTAATCAAGATTATCATAAACTTTTACCTAATGTATATCTCAACAAGAATTGCCAACTATTTCCTGTAAAAACTCCTATATCTATAAATTCAGTCTTTTCCGCCCAAGTTTTTTATTTTTAAAAAACATATCAATGCGTGAACAGTGTGGCACTTGAGTGTCATATATTTTGGTACAAATAGAACAATTTTGATCGCATTTATCACATTTACCAAGCTTATATAGTTCTGATAATAATACACATTTTTATGTTAAATTATAGTCTTTCATTATTTAGTTATTTAAAATTTCAATATGTTATTTTTATGCCAATCACCATATTCTGAATGTCATATTTTTAATACAAATAAAGCAGTGGTGGGATTCAAATTTTTTTACTACCAGTTCTGTGGCTGTGGCTTGGTGGGCGTGGCATAGCTGGTGGGCATGGCTTGGTGGGTGTGGCAGGGGAAGGATACTGTAAAATCTCCATTCCCACCCCACTCCAGGGGAAGGATATTGTAAAATCTCCATTCCCTCCCCACTCCAGAGGAAAGTTACTGCAAAATCCCCATTTCCTCCCAATCAGCTGGGACTTGGGAGGCAAAGAATAGACGGGGGTGGTGCCAGTCAGAGGTGGTATTTACCAGTTCTCCGAACTACTCATAATTTCCGCTACTGGTTCTCCAGAACTGGTCAGAACCTACTGAATACCACCTCTGAAATAAAGTATTGATCATATTTATTACATTTAGCAAGCTTATATAATTCTAACAATAGTACACATATTTAAGTTACATTATAGTCTTCCATTATTTAGTTATTCAATATTGCAACATGTTACTTTTATGCCAGTCATCATATCCTCCATGTCCTACATTTTAATGCTGATAACATATTAGCAGATAAAATAGTATTAATCATATTTGTTTCATTTAACACTCTCATATAATTCTAATAATAATACACATATTTATGTTAGTCTTTCATTTCAATATATTATTTTTATGCCACTCAATTCTAATAATAAAACTAGTACTAATAAATAATAACAAAAAATGTTCTTTCTGCGCCAACTCAGAAAGCTCAAACTGCCCAAAGAGCTGCTGATCTAGTTCTACAGAGGAATTATTGAGTCTGTCATCTGCACCTCCATAACTGTCTGGTTTGGCTCTGCAGCCAAACAAGACAAACACAGACTTCAACGGATAATTAGAACTGCAGAAAAAACAATTGCCAGCAACCTGCCTTTCATTGAGGATCTGTATACTGCACGAGTCAAAAAGAGGGCTGTGAAAATATCTACAGACCCCTCACATCCTGGACATAAATTGTTTCAACTTCTACCCTCAAAACAACGCTATAGAGCACTGCACACCAGAACAACTAGACACAAGGACAGTTTTTCCCCGAATGCCATCACTCTGCTTAACAACTAATTCCCACAACACTGTCAAATAATTTACTAAGACTGTATTACTATTCTTCTTCTCTTCCTTACTAGTATCTATCTCTTCCCACTTATTACTATAACCATGTTTCTTGTATCTTTCAATTTACCGTATATACTCGAGTATAAGCCAACCTGAATATAAGCCAAGGCACCTAATTTTACCACAAAAAACTGGGAAAACTTATTGACTCGAGTATAAGCCTAGGGTGGAAAATGCAGCAGCTACTGGTAAATTTCAAAATAAAAATAGATACCAATAAAATTACATTAATTGAGGCATCAGTAGGTTAAATGTCTTTGATTTCAAAGAAAAACAGTAAACTAGCTCTGTAAGTGGAAAAGAGGATCAACAAAAACAATATGGTATCAACAATAACTTTAAAAGTACTGTATATGAGTTGGGTAGTTATATAAATTTGTTTAATAAATACAATGGGAAAGGTCTTTGGGGATTCCAGAATTTACATGGCGCTAATTGGATTAGTGGACCCTCCCCATGCCCCATTTTACCTTTAGCAAGCCTCCCTGCAGCCAAAACGGTTGCAGGGAAAAAAAAGGCATTTTTTCCTCACTCGAGTATAAGCCGAGGGGGGCTTTTTTCAGCATAAAAATGTGCTGAAAAACTTGGCTTATACTCGAGTATATACTGTATATTGTTTTTATTTGTTTCCTAGTATAATTTGATAGCTTATTAGCAATCTTCACTCACTAAGTGTTGTATCTTTTTATTCTTGATGAATGTGTTTTATTCTCCTTATGTATACTGGAAGCATATACACCAAAGACAAATTCCTTGGGTGTCCAATTACACTTAGCCAATAAAGTATTCTATTCTATTCTATTCTATTCTATTCTATTCTATTCTATTCTATTCTATCCTATCCTATCCTATCCTATCCTATCCTATCCCTATCCTATCCTATCCTATTACAAGCATTTATGTTAAATTATAATCTTCCATTATTTGCTTATTCAATTCATAATTCTTCCATTATTTGATTATTCAATATTTCAATGTTATTTTCATGTCAATCACCATATTCTATGTGTCATACATTTTAATACAAATAAAATATTATAATCATATTTGTTTCATTTGGCAAGCATGCACATATTCATGTTGCATTATAATCTTTCATTATTTGGTTATTCAATAGTTCAATATATTATTTTTATGCCAGTCACCATATTATTTTAACATACGATAAAACCATCATTCAAATTCTGATTTCCCCTCTTATTATTTCTTCTCATTATATAAAAATGTATATTTTATTAATCTCCTTCCCTCTAGTTTCCATCCCTATTCTAACTTTTGGTTATGCCACTACTATATTTAAACATATTCCTTTTCTAGCCATTGTCTCTTACCCATTTCAAAGCTTTAATTGTTCGTTTCTTAGCTTGCCTCCCATATTCCTCTCTTGGATCTTTATTTATATCTACTTCCACAACTTGACTACTCATTTTAAACATTTCTCCCTTCTCTGCCCTTTTCCATAGTCTCGCTTTCAAAATATCTATTCTTGCCCCTCTCTCTTTTCCAGAAAAATCTTCTTGGTTCTCCGGTTCCTTTTTTAATTCCCTTAGAAACTTGGCTTATTTCATCAATCCTTATTATTTTTGTTATTATCTCCTTCGTATCATCTTGTTTCATTTGTTTTGTCTGTCCATTTTTTCATCTACTCTTTTATTTGGCTCCTCCTCTTCCTGGGCGTCTTGATCACTCATTGTCCTTTGTATTATATTTCCCAGCTTTTCATCTATGCTCTTGATTCTGTTCATCAGTATCTCCCTTGTACTTTGAATTAATGAGCCATCTCTTCCCAAATTCCACTCATATCTTCTTGATGAAGCATCTCATTAAATTTTATTGTGTTCCTCTTTTGTCCAATAATCCAAAAACCATATATTCAAACCTAAAGTCACTTCTCAAAAAGTTCAATATTCATGAATTTTTATATCCCAGAGCTGATAAACCTGTTCCTCTGGATAGTCCCATAGGTTTTCCAGAACCTCCTTAAATCCCTCTATAGATTCCGTCTTGTGTTGTAATGTTCAGGGGTCATTTTAATAATAGTGTCTTTCTTATTCTCACATTTAAGTCTCCAGTAATCAAGTATTTCCAAGATTTTGGGAATGTGTTATATACTTCCCTACGCCAGCAGGTGGCACTCTTAGATTTCAATGTTAACCAATTTTTCCAGTTTTTCACAATGTGAAAAATAATGTTAATTTTTTAAATAGCTAATTCCAGCATTTCAAAATACCTATCCAAAACGCCAGTCCAATTTTCTGTATTTTTAACCATTTTTTTTCCTTTTTCCTTTTCATTCTTTTTCCTTCAGTTTTGAAATTTTCCTCAGTGTTAAGTTGCTGCTTCTTTTAAAAATAAGGCTCTCTTTTCCTGGATATTCTTTTAAATTTGAATAAAAAGAATCTTCTCACCCAGTTCCAGAAACTGTTCACCAACTCTGCTCCAGCACAATTCTTAGATATTCCTTGGCTGTCTCAGCTTCTCTTCTCCTCGCTGTGGCATAGAGGGAAAAAAGCTCCGGGCTCAGCAGGAGAGTTGTGATCTCTTCTGCGACCTCTCACAGAGCCCCTCCTTAGCTTTGCTGCCCCTACAAGATGGCTTTGGCTCCTTTCGGAGCCCATAAACAGGGAGAAGCTAACACAGGAACAGAGAGCTCCATTTCTTGTGACTGGTAGTGCCGCTACATCAGCTGGAAGTCTCTAATTCAGTCTTGAGAATCAAAAGATTAAAACATTACCTCTTTAAGCTAATGTTTCTCAACCTTGACATCATCCATCATGCTGGCTGGGGAATTCTGTGAGTTGAAATTCAGGCATATTAAAGTTGTCAAGATGGAGAAACATTGCTTTAAGCAATGTAAAAAAAAGAATTTCAAAGTAAAATTATTCAGAATAGTACATATACTTTAATAAAGTGAAAAAACAAGTATTTAAGACCAAAAAATTGGGTTTAAAAAGTTGCTCAGTGGAAACATTATAGTAGAGCTAATGACATTAATGAACTGCGGAGGTAAAGAAGCCAAGCAAGTGCTGGCTGGGAATTCTGGAACTTTCTATCTAGGAGGATCATGGAGCTATAGAAACAGTATAGTCAGACTTCCAGTGAAGATGGTTGACTGACCAGTCTGGAATGCTCCTTCTGGACTAAAGCTTTTTCAATTTACAAACAAGGGAACTGAGTTCCCTAAGTTTATATGATTCTTCTGAGTTAAGAGAAAATCCCAGAATCACCCCATACATCCTCCATACAACAGCAGTTTGAAAAGAAACTGGAGCAGCACACCACGGTAGCCAAGTGAGAAGACCATAAGCTAAAAGGTTGGTCAAAATCACTTTGTTGATGAAAAAACAGATGTTTTGGTATTTGTTTTTAAACAGACAAGGAGTCATGCCTTTCATTTCTTAAATTATTATTAAGATAATCTTTATTATTATTAAACTAAAAGAGGATCTCCTCTGTTACTCCTTTTTCAAGATCTAGCCATTTGGGGGGACATCATTATTGTTGAATGACAAGGAAGAGGGTTGCCAGAGATGACCTAAAATAAGGAAGTACTTTTTTTTGAGAAACATAAGGCTTTAAAAATGTGTGGTCTTATTTCATCATTTTCATGAATTTTCTACCTTTATTTGACATTGGGAGTTATAATTTGCATTTTTGGATTGCTTGTTGGAGAGGCTGAAATCTTCAAATCTTAATTAATTGGCCAAGAGATTGATCAACAAAAAGCTTCTTTTTAAAAAAATATTCTTTGATCACAAAAGGAGGGTAAAGAACAGAATATGATGAAGCATCATAGGAGGCAATTATGCCAGACAGAGACTACAAGCCGTCTCGCTTATATCCTCTCCACAAAAGCACAGGTGAAATCCAGCTGCTTATCACCGGTTTGCCCGAACCATTAGAAAATTGCTTAGGCAGTTCGGAGAACTGGTTAAAAATAAAGTGCAAGAGAGGTTATTTCTCTCTCTCCCTGTTCAGTTAATAGCTCCAGTTTCAGCTGGAATGCAGCCGATACAGGCTGAATCAAGTCAATAAACAACAGAACAACAGAGACTGACAAGATTAGGGCAGGGAAACCCATCTATCATCCATCTAGGGATGGGATTAAGCTCTTCCTTTCAGGAAGAAGAACAAGATTACAAACATTTTCATTATAAATGTTATAAAGAGTATTAAGTAACACTTCTGTGATCAGCTGATACTCCCTAGAGCCAAGATCTTTTATACCTGCTGCAGTGTTGGCTACTTCTTGTTTCTTCCTGGAGGAAAAGATACAGGAGGGGACAATGATGCAATTTGATCATACAGGCCGTGAATTTAATGCATGTGTGGTCCAGCCAGCTATATTGCTTCTGCTGGGAAGCAATTTAGAACATAGAGAACATAGAATAATAGAGTTGGAAGGGTTAATGGCTTTTGGCAGCACACCCAGGCTTTCAATTAGCCTGAGCAGCTGCTCTTAGTTTCCCTCTCAGCTGCTGCATTTGCTTTGGGGTTGGCTTTTTTTAAAAAAGGGGAATAGCTGTTTTAAGTTTTCTGCATTGTTTTAATGGTTCCTGGCAAGGACCTTTTGGGGTGTACTTCCCTCATTCTTTTTGAAAGCCTCTAGTGATGGAGCACCCACAACTTCTGAAGGCAAGCTATTCCATTGGTTCATTGGTCTCACGCTTAGGAAATTTCTCCTTAGTCCTAGGTTGCTTCTCTCTTTGGTTAGTTCCCATCCATTGTTTCTTGTTGTGCCTTTTGGTGCTTTGGAAAATAGATTGACTCCCTCATTTTTGTAGGAACCCCTCAAATTTCCTGACAGAACAATTAATCAGTGGAACAACTTGCCTCCAGAAGTTGTAAATGCTCCAACACTGGAAGTTTTTAAGAAGACAATCATTTGTCTGAAGTGATGTAGGGTTTCCTGCCTAAGCAGGGGGTTGGACTAGAAGGCCTCCAAGATCCTTTCCAACGCTGTTGTTCTATTCTATTCTAAATATTGGTACAGTGCTATTTTATTGTGAGTTAGACTAAGGAGAAATTTCCTAAGGGTGAGACCAATCAGGTTGGCCACACCCACTCAGTCACATGACCCATTTCCCATAGAAAACACTGGAAGCCACAAAACCTGGGTACATGTGGTGGTGGTGGGGTCATGTGACTGGGTGGGAGTGACATTGTGTTGGCCATGTCCAGCCACTCACATGACCAGCCAGCCACGCCCAGCCACTCACATGACCACCCAGCCACGCCCACAGAACCAGTAGTAAAAAAAACTAATTTCACCACTGCACAAAAGTACATAAAATTGTTTTTAGTTATGAATATGAATATATCTAATAACTAAATATTTATAACTAAATATAAATATAAGATATTTAAAGAAATATAGTCTTAAATGAATAAAAAGGATTTTCTCTTTAAGGTTAAAGACTTTGAAGAATTTATAAATATTTAAAGAATATTTTAGATATATATATATATATATATATATTATTCTATCCTCTTTTCGTAGGTTTTGTGTATTTTTGTTTTCTTTCAGGTTTTTCCTATGTAAATCAAGATCTTTATACAGCCATGGTTCAGTGAAATCTCATTCACTAGATTTTTTGGCTTTATCAGACATCAAGGCAGCATTTTGTTGTCTGTTTTACAACAGACAACAAAATGCTGCCTTGATGTCTGATAAACACCTGGTCTACCCCAGGATGTGGGAAGGAGTGCACTGCATCCCTTTCACCTTTCAACTCCAATCCAGGAGCCCTCAAGCAGTCGCATTCACGACAAACCATTTTATACCAAATTTATATTTTGCTGATAAAGATTTATGGCTTGTATAGGTAAAATGTTGATGTCATAATTGTATTAGTGTTTTACTGTGTTGGGAAAAATTGAAAGTCAACTACTTCTTTATTCTTTTCCATCCTGCACTCCCTCTCTTTAATCTTTATTTCCATTGTATTTTATGCTATAATAAACCTTAATAAAACTTTACATATACAAAAAAAGAATTGGTAGATTCACAGCCAAGGAAAGAATAAGAGAATTAGCATTTTCCAGGACTTAGAGACTACCGTATATACTCGAATATAAGCCGAGTTTTTCAGCACGTTTTTCAGGCTGAAAAAAGCCCCCTCGGCTTATATTCGAGTCACGAAAAAAATGCCTTTTTCCCTGCAACCGTTTTGGCTCCCGGGGTTGCAGAGAGGCTTGCTAAAGCCAAAATGGGGTGTGGGGGGTGCGGCACCCCTCCCCCACGCCCCTTTTTGGCTTTAGGGGTTGCAGGGTGGCAGGGGTGAAATGCTCCCACTTTGGACCGGCTCGGGCGAGTAGGTAGCGGAGATTGAGGCGAGTTCGCCGTACTGGTAGCAAATGGTGGCTGGCCACGCCCCTGAACCGGGCCATGTGGAAGGCAGGCAAGCTTCGCAGGGCTATGGGGAAGGGAGCTTCCCAGCGTGCCCTCCTCCTCTCCCAGGTGACAGCCAGGGCTTCGCCGCCGCCTCTTTTCCTCAGAGGGGCAGCGTCTGCCTCCAAGTTCTTGCGGAGGGAGGGACATACATAAACACACACGCCCCTGTTGCCCCCCCCACTACTTTTGCTGTCGGCTTAAAGTCAATCTTGAAGAGCTGGAAGACATTTCCTTACATCTCCACCAAACTCATTGTTGGGAGCGTCAGTGATCTAAGGAAACGTCTTCTTACCCCTTCTCCTCCCCATTCCCATTCCTCCCCACCCCTGTTTTTCCATTTCTGTGCCTGGATTCTGCTAATTACTCCTTCTCCTTCCCATTCCCATTCCTCCCCCCCCCCCCCC
>WNWU01000089.1:3224389-3319077 GCA_012654045.1 Ptyas mucosa
TCCCCCCCCCCCCCCCCCCCCGTATTTCCATTTCTGTGCCTGGATTCTGCTAATTACCCCTTCTCCTCCCCATTCCCATTCCTTCCCCCCCCGTTATTCCATTTCTCTGCTGGATTCTGCTTCTGCAAGAGAAGGCTCCGATGTTTGCTTGGGTGGTGGAGGGAAACTCAAAGCATTGGGGGCTTCAGAAGGGCAGAATGAGCTTCAAAATGTGCAGCTCCTGGCTCTAACAGTGAGTGACGTCAAGTTGGCTGGGGAATAGGGACACTGGAGTTGGGCAAGTGAATCTACAGAGGGCATCATTCTTTAGGCAGGCTGAGCATTAATGGGGCTTGAAATCAGGGGTGGTGAGGGCTGAGACACAGAAAGAGACAAAGAATGAAAGAGAGAATGAGAGAGAGTGGGAGAGAGACAGAGAAAGAGGGGAGAGAGCATGAGAGAGAGTGGGGGAGAGAGAAAGGGGGGAGAAAGAGAATGAGAGAGAGAGTGGGGGAGAGAGAGAGAAAGAGGAGGAGAGAGAAAGAATGAGAAAGAGAGGGGGAGAGAGAAGTAGTGACAAGATAGGGCAAAAACGTAAAATGTGAGAACAGTCATAAGTTCGAGGATTGGTCACAAGTGCGAGGACCAGTCAAAAATTACTTTTTCAGCCCTCTGAGTAGTCCATATGCACAAAAGGACTACCCAGAGGGCTGAAAAAAGTGATTTCTGACAGGTCTTCGCACTTTTGACCAGTCTTTTTTTATTTTGAAATTTACCAGTAGCCGCTGCATTTCCCACCCCGGCTTATACTCGAGTCAATGATTTTTCCCAGTTTTTGTGGTAAAATTGGGGGCCTCGGCTTATATTCGGGTCGGCTTATACTCAAGTATATACGGTATATGCAAATTTTGTGGTGAAGGTGTGAGAATCTATGTGGGGGGAAACAGTACAACACAAGTAAAAATTGTGGTTAGGCTGGAATTAGATAAAAATAGAGAACGAAAGACAACCAATCTGGTTTAATGGTTAAAATATAAGGTTGGAAACTGGGAAACTGTAAGTTCTAGTCCCACCTTAAGCAGAAAGCCAGTTGGGTGAATTGTGCTATAGGTAGTCCTTGATTTACAAGCATAACTAGAACTAGAATGTACAAAATCATAAATATGTGTCAGCTGTCAAGAACCTGAATTTTGAACACATGACCATGGGGACATGGGGATAATCATAAATCACTTTTGTCAGCACTATCCTAATTTTGAAGAGTTGCCAAGAACTAAGTGTAGTCAGTTTCTCTCAGTCCCAGGAAGAAGGCAATAGCAAAACAATTTCTAAAAAAAAGTTGCCAACAAAACTGCAGGGACTCCAGGCAGTCCCCTAGAATTAAACATGATTGAATGAAAGAAAAAAAAAGAGGAAAGAAAAATAAGTTGAAGGACTAATAAAGGCTTACTTCAGAAAGCTCTAACTTCTGTTACTTGAAAAGATATGTATGAGCACCAATCAACTATAGCATTCTTGTGTCAGTTTTCAAATTCAAAATATAAACTGACATAATTCTTAAAGGAACTTTTCCTAGACTTTAAGTGATGCTTAATTCAAAATATCTAGACCATTATGTACCTCTGACTGTCTTATCCTTCAGGTCAACTCCATATTTTGCCAGGGATTGGATAACGTCATTCTGACCAACCATACAAGTTGTAAATAGTAGGTTTCTCCCTAGAATATCCTTTTCCATTAAAAACTTATTGGCTTTTTCATGATCAGGATCCTCCGAGTCCTCAAAAATCTGTTGTACTTCTTCCATATCACCCCTTAAAGCAGCCCTCAGGAGAGGATTAAAATGTTCTGGTTCCTCTTGGGGTCCCAAATGCTCATGCTCATTTGTTGTTGTTGAAGCCGCTGTTTCTTCAAAGGGTTCCATTTTCACAAGATTAGCTTAATGAAAAAAAATAAAATATTTTAAAGAAAAGATTGGGATATGGTTTGTGCAGATTCAAAGCATCATCATTTCTATCTACAAAACTTCATCTTTTTATCCAAAACGTATTCTTTTTCCAGAAAAAGAAAAATTCTTTTTCCAGAATATGTTAGATCACGATACTCTTCAACAGATTATTTCTATTTTTTCTAGTCAACATTGTTTTCAACCGTGTTTTTGAAATTACAGAGTGCAGAATCATTATATTATACAGTACACTAATCAGTAAAACAAAAACTTGATCAAAACGATGGCATGAATGGCCATGACCTTTACCAGCATTAGAATCCTGACCCCACTCAAAAGCAACCTCGCTGTGGGTCCCGAGTCCCCCGATATTTCCTGGCTGCTGGGGAAAAAAAAAAAAACCAGTAACCCCGTCGCCATAGAAACCCCTCAGCGTGGTTGAGGCCGGAACGCTTGAAACGACACTTGAAGTTCTTGCACGGAAAACTAAGGCCGAAGGATTACTTCCGGCGAGTGAAATCTGATGGGGTGGAGTGCTGCCTACTGGCAGTTTCCGGCACCAGTGGGAACTGTGGGAATGATTGCGGCTGTGGCAGTCGGGAAGGTCTTTCGTTCCTCCCACCCCGTACAAGTTACTGTGCAGAGCCCATGCCGATAGATGGCATTTCCTTGCAACGGCTTCTGGGCTCGCCGCCGCTGAAATTCAGAATAAGCTCCATTATCTTCTACCTGGGAGGTCAGTTTCCAGGGTTGGCAATGCTTGTGGTCGCGGACAGTTGGATCAGGGGAGGCGGTAAAAGAATCCGTGGGGAGAAAAGATGGGGCGAGACCTTGGGCTGAAGGACATGCTGAAGTGTATCACTAGAAACACCCAGCAAAAATAAATCAGGTCCACCTAATCTGCAATCCCCCCCCCCGCCCCCAATACCGGGCAGCTGCCTTGTTTTCAAGGTGCCTCAAGCAGGATCGGGAGATCTCCGGAATGAAGTGGTGTTTAAATTTCCTAAATAAATCGTGTAGTTGCTCATCTTCCGGGGAAACAGTATTGGTTGCATACCACTTTGAAAAGGAAATCTCTGCTTAGTTCCTGTAACCTATTGGCTATCATCAGTAGAGCTCCATGCTTAAGCCTTCACCAACCATGTGAAGATAATGGCCACACCCCATATCTTGTTAAAGGTCTTTTTGAGGGGATGGAAAAAGTAAAAGTGAATGAACTTCCAATGAAGTTTAGAGGGTTCATACAAGGAGGAATACTGGACAGGTGCTTAAATTGCTGGTGAGGGATTGTGGGGGAGGGAATGAATGTTATTGCATGATCAATATCTGGCAGAGAGACTCCAACTGTCATCACAGATCTCTTGAATCAAAAGCAGGCTTTGAGATTCATTCATTTTGAGTTGGTAAATACATCTACTTTCTTTATCAACTGTCCAGTCTGTTATGTTCATTGGTTTAGATAGCCCTTGTATGGAGAATATTCAGTGTCATCTTTTGGAAGTGTTTTGTGATATCTAAACTATTCTAGGTTAACAAAGATTTATTTCAATGCAAACAACAAGAACAGTGATGGGGTTTTTAGAGGAACCATTTCATTTTCTTTGCATTTTATTTTTAGGCATCTGGATGTCATCAACCTTGCTGTTCTCAGTGGATAAAATGAGTTGAAGGCAAGGATTATTGATTATTAAGCTTCTATTGTACCTCTATCACAGGGTGAGTGGCTAATCTTGCTTTTTTAATTTCAAATGTATTCATATAATGACAACTGAACAAATGTTTGTTTTGAATGTAGGAATAAGTATACATTTTTATTTTAGAAGACAGTGCTGAAGTCTGGCCAGTTGTTTATGCGTAGTCCAGTGTATGTTCATCAGATTTAATCTTATATAAGATAAAGCTAGAATTAAACATAGATTTAGTATGGTTGTAGTAGTGGCAGAATCAGTTTGGAAAAGGATATGAATAGGTAGAAATTGTTAATAATCCTTTACTTATCTTAGAATTTATTTTGTGGTGCATAATCTGATCATTTCTTAAATTCGTAACAAACTATTTTAGTTGTCTTTTTGTTAAATAGTTTTGTTTTTATTCTTTCCCCAGGATCAGCGATAATTTAAAGACTTCTCTTTGCAGTGCATGGACACAAAACCAATGCGCAGGTAATTAAAATACTTAATTAAGTAGATTGAATTATGACATGATCATACTAAATTATGATTTATAATCAATGTATAGCATCTAGATAAGGGTTGGACTAGATGACCTACAAGGTCCCTTCCAACTCTGTTAATCTGTATCTATCTATTGGACAACAGTACTTTAAAGCTTTCCATTCGTCCTCTTTTCGTCTGAGAACAGTGGTCCATTACAGTTGCCACTGCATTTTGGAAAGACAGATTGATGCAGAAGTGATCTACAATTTCTCATGGCTTTTGAATCACAGCTGTCAGTATCTTTCACAGTTGGTCATGCCTTTTGAGACTGCTGAAGCATTATTAAGTTGCCTATCCCCATTTAAATGCTTCAGTGCATCTCTATAAATTTAAATTTTGTGTCTGTGTTATTTTAAGAGTTGGCAGCATTTGGTCAATCTTGTTTGGTCTTAGAACCTAATAAGTTAAGCCTGGTTAGTACTCGGATAGGAGATCATCTGGGAATTCCTGGACCATAAACTAGACTGGGAACTAAAATGCTGGAAGAATACAATGGTAAATTATTCTGGGAAATATCCATGAAGGTTTGCTTTCAGGGTTGGTCTTTATTAATTTCTACCTATCTATCTGCATAATTATTAGTTTAACTTACAGCTATTTACTTGCCTTTCATGTACAATAATAATCACCATCATTTAATTAGTAATCTGATCTAAGTAGTTACTGAGATTAAAACTTGTAATAGCTATCTAAAATAGGATAATGGATAAGATATAGAAAAATATATTTAAATAAAGCTTGCCTGCTTTACCTTCTGGATGGCTGATTCAACAAGATTTACTTTGACTTCTGGTATCAGAAAAATCAAGTGTCAGGGTCATATATTGAACAAAGCTGCAATATATTTAGCTTTGGGATGCATGTAAACATTGCCACTGTGTATTGTTCAATAAACCTTGACTTTTTTCCCCTTACCCATATCTTTTTGTACTATGTTTTACATAGGATGTTCAGGAAAAAATTACTTCGTTTTTTACAGAAAATTGAGAGAGCCCGCTAAAACTGTGGCATCTTTACTATTCTTTTTTGACCATTTTACAAATTGCAAACATCCCATGGATCAACTTTATATTGTTTCTTATTCTTTTTCTAAGTTTAGATGTCATAGATTTTTTTAAAATCAAATTCTACTTTTTCAAATTATAAACATACAGATCGGAAAAAAATATTTTAACTAAAATCTAGGCAGCATCCCCAAACAGCAGTTTATCGTCTGCTCAATTTAATGATGACAACTCAAGCACTTTCTGACATGTTATTAGATATAGTACATAATGTTGAACAAATTGTCTATATGTCCTATAGATAAGGTATCAATGTATCTTATTTTCAAGTAATTCTACAAGTATTGAAAATAATGTGAAATAACCATAAAACAGTCCCCTGATTCTCTCCCATTGCATTGGATTCTATGTTAAAAAAGGAAATTGAATAATTAAAATATACATCACATCCCTAATTATAAATATATTTTGGGGAATTTGAATATCTTGAAAAAAACTAGCAGTTTTTTAAAAAGAAAGATAATTTTTATAACCCAAATTGTTCATAGTTTCTGTTTGGCTTTTTAATGTTTTCACATAGCTTTCGCTATTTGGATTCTGCAAGAAAATCTGGTATTACATCCATTTTATTTTGAATATTTTCTTAGAAATTTGTTCAGTCCAAATCTTATATTTCCTTATTAAATTATTTCCAGCTATAATAGGTACACTTTCCCTTTTAATAAAGAGCTACATTACTGTTTTTTCCATTGTTGAATGACTTCTATCAAAAACCTGTCAAGAAGAAGTTTCTTATGACACTTTTCTTTCCTTCCCTTTATAGTTTAATAAATGCTTGTCCACTTCATGTTTTTGGTGTAATGTTTTCCATCCAATGGTCTCACTGTTTTGTTACTTTATTAGGTGTACTAGTAATCGAGCAGGTGAAACCGGAATGGATGTAACAAGCCGTTGCACTCTTGGAGATCCCAACAAACTACCAGAAGGAGTGCCCCAACCTGCTCGCATGCCTTACATCTCGGACAAGCACCCTCGCCAAACATTGGAGGTTATCAATTTGTTGCGTAAGCACCGGGAGCTGTGTGATGTGGTCCTGGTTGTGGGGGCCAAAAAGATCTATGCCCATCGAGTCATCTTATCAGCCTGCAGTCCCTACTTCCGAGCTATGTTCACAGGAGAACTTGCAGAGAGCCGGCAGACTGAGGTGGTGATCAGAGACATTGATGAAAGGGCCATGGAACTGCTTATTGACTTTGCATATACTTCCCAAATTACGGTAGAAGAGGGCAATGTTCAGACGTTACTGCCAGCTGCTTGCCTTCTCCAACTAGCTGAGATCCAAGAAGCCTGCTGTGAGTTTCTGAAAAGACAGTTGGATCCTTCCAACTGCCTTGGCATTCGAGCGTTTGCTGATACTCATTCTTGCCGTGAACTTCTTAGAATTGCTGATAAATTCACTCAGCATAATTTTCAAGAGGTGAGTAACCTATAATTAAAATCTGGTCAATATATGCATTGGAAGTAAGTGGCAACAAGAACTGTATCAAAGTAGATGAAAGTTCATTGTTTTTGAACAATCCTCAGCATTAAAACAAAACAAAACCAACTTTCGTTCAATTACAAGTTTCATCCAGCAAAAATAGATATGAGCTAAAATCTTTATTCCACATACTGTTAGCAAGAGTTTTTCATATAGAGATTCTATGGGTTCCTTTATTTTTCCTTATTTTCTTTATTTTTAGCTACTTAATCTGTAATACAATTATATTACTTTATTATGGGTGAATCCTTAAATTTGCTTCATATATTTTAAAACATTTGGCTGTATCTTTGTTGAATCTGATTAATGTTTGAACTTTTTTACTTTAATTGAAAGGAAATGTGATAATTGCTCAAAATGAGTATGACATAATAGGGCTGGATGTCTTTGTATCACAATTTTTTAAAAATTTAAGTTGTACTGTATTCTGCATAGACCAAACCTTAAAACTACATGCATCTTGCAAGTCTAAATTTTTAAACATTCTCATATTATGATAAACCTGTTTTTCTTTTTGATATTCCTCACTATAAATGTCATAAATGTTTTGGAGCAGAACAAATGTATTTTGACTGAGAACAATTATAGATTTTTAGTTTGGGGGAGTTCCTCAATTTTTATTGAGAACAAGAGTTATGTAGAATTGCAGTTAATAGGGTACTACACTGAGAATATAGAAGAGAATACTTGCTAAAATATTGTATTTTGATGGAATCTAATAGTAGTGTACTACCAAGTGAAAGTATTATTCTTAGGACAATAATTTTACAATCATAAGGAAACATTGCTCTGGGGCCATATGTAGCTGAATTTCAGCATTGGTAGTTTTTAAAAAAATTTTTTAAATTTTTTAAATTTGATTTATATGCCGCCCTTCTCTGGAGACTCAGGGCGGCTTACAATGCGCTAAGCAATAGCCTTCATACTTTTGTATATTTATACAAAGTCAGCTTATTGCCCCCACAAACTGGGTCCTCAATTTACCTACCTTAGAAAGGATGGAAGGCTGAGTCATCCTTGAGCCTGTGAGATTCGAACCTGCAATAATTGCAGGCAGCTGGTGTTAATAACAGGGTGCATTAGACCACTGTACTATCCAAGGCTCTCGTAGTTGTTATCTTATGACTTTTTGTATTATTTCATAATCCTAACAGTATTATTTCTGTTAATTATTAATAATCATTTATTATTATTAATAAATTGAGATGGATTATATTTCACAGTGCGCTTCTTATACATAGTTAATGCAGCATGCTATGTGGTGATCTATGAAGTGAATAATGGAAATATTCATAATCTTTATAAAATAATTTATCTTCATGTTTAGATTAGCTAATTGGGAAAAGATTATATCCATGTATAAAATACAGGTATAACTGGGACCCAGTCAGCCAAATGAAATTGTGACCCTGCAAATACTGAATTGTTTTCAAACTGTCATGGGCCATATTTTGATTGATGAGTTGGCAGGGACACTACTTTTACAAATCATATGGTGTTCACATGAAAAATTCTTTTTGTTTCAACTTTGATGTATTATATGAGAAAAAGAGATACTTGAATAAAATGTTAACAGAATTCTTAGAATAAACTGATTTGAAATCTATAATATGCTCAGTAAACAATAGAACTTTATAAAAAGAATTGAGTCACGGAATGTAAAGGAAGGGAACTTGGAGATAATCTTGTCCAGTACAGGAATTTGCGATCCTGGCATTCCCAACAAATGATCAGTGTGTATTGAAACAACTCAGATGAAAGATACTTTGCTGGCACAGCTGCAGAAAAAGCTACCTACTTGAATGTTTTATTTATTTAAGATGTTTACATATTATCCTTCACCAAGAAATCCTAAAATGTTCACAATTACTAATTAGAATACAATGTTTTATTCTAAAAAAATTAATCCCATGGAATTTCTGTGTTACAAGATCAGCTGGATCTTTAAAAAGATAAAAGTAAGGATTTCCCCGTTTGCTAAATACATTTGGCTTTTGGAAGAGGAGCAAGGCAATCTCAATCTTCTCAGTAAAACTCCAAATATGGTTTTATTATTAAAACCATTTTTGTCTTATGTTAAGTGATTTTATCCTACCTGCCTGGGAACCTAGGGTTTAGAGGGTGTAAAGTTCTGTACAATTATTATATTTTGTACTGTTGCTTCCCAAAAGCAGTCCAAAAAAGAGATTTCAGAAAGTTCCTTCAATTGATCTGATTCCAGTGGGCAAGATAA
Organism: Ptyas mucosa; assembly: GCA_012654045.1. Lineage (NCBI taxonomy): Eukaryota > Metazoa > Chordata > Lepidosauria > Squamata > Colubridae > Ptyas > Ptyas mucosa. The sequence goes on from WNWU01000089.1 coordinate 3,233,310, forward strand.
TATTTTTTCCTTAGTTCTGTATGTTATAGAAATGTTATGGATTCTCTTCTATCTTTGGAAAAAGTTTTTTTCCACTGAGGGCCTAGAGGGAATGCATATGTACATGTTTGCAACTTGTCAGGAGCTTGTATTTCGCACTTTAGTGCTTGGCAGCTTTTGCAGTCTGAGTCCCTCTTGAGGTGCACAGCCCCTGTGTGTATATTTAGAGAAAGCAAATGAAAAGGAGGTGGGATAAAGTGAGTCCATCTTGTAACCCTGAGGCACTCTGTCTTTGACAGAAACTAAGATCAAAAGGGTTTTTAAAATATATATTTGCCTACAATACATTGGGTAATTTTGCTTTAGGCTCTCTGTACGTTTTTTTGCCCATATTACAAATGTAACTGTTTTATTGAAATGGTTTATTCTCTCAATAGCATTTTGGGTTGTCATTATTTTCTGATTACAAACGAAGAAACTGAGACCTATGGGAACAACTCTATAAAGGCCACTCTTAAGCCATAAATGGCAAACATCTTAATTAATGCTTCTGGAATCAAAGCAAATGATTCTGTTTAATGACCTATACTGATTTTGGACTTAGATAATTTATATTGATGGCTTAATGTAAATAACATATTTCTTATGTAAAATTTATTATATGTAAATTATATGTATTATATGTGCTTTAGATATATTATGAAATGCCTGAGCTGAAATATGCAAAAGTTAAAGGTGCCAAAATACTTTTTTCAACAGAACTTCTGCATTTCCAAATGGCTCTGCTTACTTTAAAATCTTATCTTATTATAGGTGATGGAAAGTGAAGAATTCATGCTGCTTCCAGCCAATCAGCTTATTGACATCATTTCCAGTGATGAACTCAATGTCCGGAGCGAAGAACAAGTGTTTAATGCAGTAATGGCTTGGGTCAAATACAGCATTCAAGAAAGGCGCCCACAACTTCCTCAGGTACACCCCAAATACATTTCTTACATGATTGCACATATCCAAATATGCTATTTTGCAGGATATTCATTTCTTTGTTACTTATTTGAAGTGCTGTTGTTTATTAATATGAACAAAAAAAGAGTTGGTTGTTTGAAAATGTATCAGAATGTGAAATAGCAGTTCATTCAGCCCTATTCTCTATAAGATCTGAAGCCACATTTAATTTGATCATTGGAACTTCCTAGATCTCCCGGAGTAGTAGAGCATCTGATTTTTGATCCATTGTTCTTGATTGACAGGTTTTGCAACATGTCCGCTTGCCACTGCTTAGTCCAAAGTTCTTGGTGGGCACAGTTGGCTCTGATCCCCTCATTAAAAGTGATGAAGAATGTAGGTAAGTCTTTACTAATGAGAAATATCCTAGTTATTAATATAAAATTGTGAAGTTGCTCTGTTAAAAATCACTATGTAGACTATACTATAGCACTTTTTAATATGTTTCTTTCTTAAGACTTGCTTATTAGAAAAATGTTTATCTTTGACATCTTTTCTATCAACAAATACATATGTAGACCAAAATATGCATTTCATGCTTCATCTTTCAATATAAATACCATCAATATTAAAAATTATATTTCAGATTAGCAGCACTTATTTTTCCTTGGGCTGTATTTTAATTTATTTGTAGGGATTTAGTAGATGAAGCTAAGAACTACCTGCTGTTGCCCCAAGAACGACCATTGATGCAGGGTCCTAGAACCCGACCACGCAAACCCATCCGTTGTGGAGAGGTGCTCTTTGCAGGTATGCATACATGTCCATAATTCTTAGCATTTTTGTCAGTTGTGAAGAGGCTTTGCTTTTTTCCTAGATCCCAAGAAATCTTTGTGTTTTTCTTACTTGGGAAAAAAATTTAAACTATGGTGTGATGCAAAATTTACAATGTATCTTACAAAATGCAGGTTCCTCAGACAGAAATTTGAAAGTAGGATAAAAAAGAGAAAAGCTTAGCCAAAATTGTAGCCACAAAAGTAAAGGTGATCTGGCTGTGTTACCTTGAAATCCTACAAATAAAAGAACACATAAAAGGCAGAACAGTAGATAGAACTAATACATTTGGAATACACATTATTTGCTGCATATCGTTTCCTGCACTGTGATTGATATACCTTTTTAATTTTCTCACTTATACTCATGCACATAACAGAGAGACGAGAATCTTCTTCTTGTCTTTCATAATGCAGAGGTCACAGGGGAATTCCCCTACTTCTACAAGTGAGAGTGGCTGGGAGGGAGAGCCACCTGCTTCTGGTATACAGGCAGGAATTTATTAGTGGACAGAAACATACCAGTCAATGGGGTTAAGACATACAGTAGATAAAAATTGCCACCCTTTTGTCTCCCTGGTCACTTTTTCACTTATATCTAAGTACGTTGGCTCACAAGTCCTCACTGCCCTTTACTTGTTCCTGTTTAGTCAGATGGAGAAAATTCACAACCACCATTCAGAATCATAACTTACTTAGAATCGTACCCACGGAGTCTTGGACTTGCTCCTGCTGAGCCTTTAAGAGGTTTGTCCTACTGAAACTCCAAAGAAATATGTCCAAACAGGTTTAGAATTGGTGAAGATAAAGGGCAAAGGCAGACAACATAAGTCTATAAAAACGTCAGGGGTATGCCAAATGCAGGCTTCTCTACCTTCCTGACCTTCTGATCCTGTCAACTATGCCAGGCTATTGTGGGAAAAATGCTCACTTAAGTAAGGAATTAAAGCCTTTGCAGATAGATGCAACTAAATATTTCTTTATCTATATCCATATTTATTTTTACAAATAACATAAGGTAGTGAACATATCTGACACATCTTCCCCCTTCTTTCCCCACAACTCTGTGAGGTGAATTGGATTGAGAGAGTGACTGACCCAAAGTCACCTATGTAGCTTTCATGGCTAAGGCAGGACTTGAACTCGTGGTCTCCTACTTTCTCTATATTTTGTTTTTCTAAAGAGCCTTCATGCTTGCCTTTTCATCTGATACTTTACTAGCACCTACTAAATTGTACCCATATATTGCACATCAAGGGAAAGATTACAATCTTGTTTCTGTTACCTGTTTTTCTCTCCTCCAGGGTCATCAGACAGCTGCAGTTTGTCTGCTGGGTGTAATATGCATTTTAGAGGCATGTGCGTGTGCATTTGTGTGTGTTTATGTGTATGTATATATATGTATATAAAATATTATCTGACCCCCACACTCCATATGTCTAATTATATCCTGCCATTCTACTGTCTCCCAATTTGATTTTCTCAGTGGGTGGCTGGTGTAGTGGAGATGCAATTTCCAGTGTTGAGCGCTATGATCCTCAAACAAATGAGTGGCGGATGGTGGCTTCCATGAGCAAAAGACGATGTGGTGTTGGAGTTAGTGTCTTGGATGATCTTCTTTATGCAGTAGGAGGACATGATGGTTCTTCCTACCTAAATAGTGTAGAAAGGTAAGTTCTTATCACACAAAACATAAGCTCTTCAATATGTGCTTGCTAACATTATAGCAATGATTTATTTATTTAAGGGATAAATAAATTATTTATTTAATGGAAAAGCAAGATATATATCATAAATCATAGTATCTGAGACTTGGGAACAACGGCGGTGTATTATGGTAGTTTTAGAGTATTATGAGGCACACCCGGAAAAACAAGCTGCACTGGTTTTCCTAGATGCCCAAGAAGCATTTGATAATTTAAATTGGAAAGTCATTATTCACACAATTAAAAAATATGAAATTTGGAAGAAAATTTGTAAAGATGGTGGAAAAATGTATTCAATACAAAGAGCAAAAGTGATAATGAACAGTGACACCACAGAAAAATTTGACATAACAAAAGGGGTAAACAAGGATGCCTGCTTTCTCCACTTTTTATTCTAACTTTAGAGACACTTTTAATAAAAATTAGAAAGGATCAAGATATAAAAGGCTTAAAAATTAAAAAAGAAGAATATAAAGTCCAAGCGTTCGCGGATGATTTAGTATTTATTTTAGAAGAACCATTAGAATTGGGACCCAAATTAATTAAAAAAGTAGAGGTAGCAGGGCTTAAAATTAATAAAAGTAAAACAAAAATAATAACAAAAAATCTTACAAAAAACAAGATAGGGAATTGGAAGAAAAAACAGGTATGCAAAGAGCTAAGAAAATAAAATATTTAGGGATTTGGCTAACGGCTAAATGTTCCTCAATTAAGGAAGATAATTATGATAAGCTACTATAACAAATAAAAAAAGACATAGAAAATTGGAAAACTCTTCAACTGTCACTCACTGGAAGGATTGCATCTATTAAAATGAACATACTACCAAGAGTACTATTTCTATTCCAAATGACACCAATAAAACCAGGGAAAACCTTTTTTGAAGATTTAAACAAATTAACCATAAAATACACTTGGCAAGGAAAAAAAATCAAGGATTAAGTTAAAACTATTGCAGGATAGCAAAGAGAAAGGAGGCTTCACACTTCCAGATTGGGAATTGTATTATCAGGCAAGAGCGTTAACATGGGTCAAAGATTGGATTGAACTAAAAAATAAGAGGATCTTAACACTAGAAGGGCATGACCCACAACTAGGGTGGCATGCATTTTTATGGGATGGGAAAAATAGCTATTTTCAAAGATACCTCATTAGGAATGTCTTATTACAGGTCTGGCAAAAAATAAAAAAACCCCACTATACCAAAATACAAACTGGTTATCCACAATGGAAGCGCTGAAATGCCCAAAACTAACAGATATAGACAAATTAATAAGGTACAAGGATCTAATAAATGAACAAGGGAATTTGAAAACTAGACAAGAATTAAAAGATCAGGTATAGATACAGATTGGTGGACATATACTCAATTTGGGTGTCCTCCTGGACTCATGGTTGAGTTTAGAAGATCATATAACGACCTGTTGTGGCTCCAGCTCCCGAGCCTGTCTTATCGGAGGGAGAAGACTCCGAAAGGGAAGGAGTTGGCAAGGCCTCCCTCTCCAGGACCCTCCTCTCTGGCAATGCCTCCGGTGTCCTCCGAAGGCCAAGAGATAGGCCAGGAGCCAGGCACTTCCGAGCTGCCGCAGCTGGACAGTGACGGGGATGAGGCTTGGCTGGACCCCCGACAGCGGCGCAGAGATAAGCGCACGCAACAAAGGAGGAGGCGTGCCAGGGATTAAGCTGAGTCACTGGACCACACCCTACAGGGTATAAAAGAGGGTGTGGTGGCCAGTCAAGCCTTGTGACGAACAAAGCTGAAAGCTACCATGCCATTCTGCATTGCCGGACTCTTGCTATATGCTTTGCTGGAATTAATTTGTGGACTGGACTTGATTACACTGTAACTGTTGTAGATTTACTTTGATGTACGAAAGAGGAGAGAACTTCCCTTTGTGAGTAAAGACTCTTGGCAGGCAGCCACTAGGTTGCTGCCAATTTCCGTTATCAAAAGGGAATTCTTGTCGGCTGGTTTGGTTTTTAACTCTTGGACGTCTGTTGGTGTGTGTGTGTGGGACGGAGACAGAACACGACCATGACCAGGGGGGCATACGCCCAGTTTCGTCTGGTGCGCCAGTTGCGCCCCTACCTGGACCAGGATGCCCTACGCACAGTCACCCATGTGCTAGTCACCTCCCGTATTGACTACTGTAACGCTCTCTACATGGGGCTGCCCTTGAGGACCTCTCGGAGGCTTCAGCTGGTGCAAAATGCGGCTGCGTGGGTTGTGATGGGAGAATCCCGATACTCCCATGTAACACCCCTCCTGTGTGACCTGCATTGGTTACCGGTTGCCCTCCGGGTGAGATTCAAGGTGCTGGTGATGACCTATAAAGCCCTACATGGCTTAGGCCCAGGATATTTGGCGGACCACCTGCAGCCAGCAACAACATCCCATCGCCCGGTTCACACCCATAGGGTGGGCCTGCTCAGGGTGCCATCAGCGAGACAATGTTGGCTGGCAGCCCCCAGGGGTAGAGCCTTCTCTGTAGGCGCGCCCACCCTCTGGAATCAACTTCCCTTGGGGCTTCGGCTGGCCCCTGACTTTCGCACCTTTTGCCGCGAATTAAAAACTTGGCTATTTGAGCTCCCTGGCCTGGACTGATGGGGTTTTTTACGGGTTTTAACTGTATCTGTTTAATTAGGCATTTTAACTTGCATTGGATTGTGGTTTTGTTGTGAGCTGCCCTGAGTCCGTTGGAGATAGGGCGGCATATAAACCTAAATAAATAAAGTAAATAAATAAATAAATCCATCCATCCATCCATCCATCCATCCATCCAGTCCAAGCTCCTGTTTTGTGCGGGTCCTCAGGACTCAAATCTCTCATCTTTTCTATTTAACGTCTGCATGAGGCTATTGGGTGAATTTATCTAGTGGCATGGGATTTTCACCATTATGTGGATAATACCAGTTGTGTATCACAACTCCAGGCCAAACCAGTGAGGTCTATGTCCTGGCATCTGGAGACTGTTAAAGTCTGGATAAAAGATTGAGTCTCAGCCATAGGAAGATTTTTTAAGATCATTATGCTAATTACTAATTATATTTCAATACATTACTTAATAGATGCAATGTAGATATTATCTTCATGTGGCTTTTGTATTATTATTAAAATGACTCAGAATTTTTCTTCCCTTTCAAAAAAAATTAGTCAACATATGACCAAAATTGAGCCCAAAATTTCTGTTGCTAAGTAAGACAGTTGTTAAGTGAATTTTGCTCCATTTTAGGATCTTTTTGACCTTTTAAGTGAATCATTGCAGTTATTAACATGGTTGTTAAGTGAATCTGGCTTCCCCATTGACTTGGCTTGTAAGAAGGTCGCAAAAGATGATCACATGACCAGGAATACAGCAACCATCATAAATAAGAAACAATTGCTAAGCATCTGAATTTCGATCACGTGACCATGGGGATGCTGCAATGGTCAGAAATATGAAAAATGGTCATAAATCACCTTTTTCAGTGCCATTGTAACTTTGAACGGTCACTAAATGAACTCTTGTAAGTTGAGAACTACCTGTATAGGGATTTTTGATTTCTTTGAAGGTAGTAATAGGCAGCCTATGCCCCGTAGAATACCTTCAGGTTGTGCAGTTTCATTTTATGTTGACAAAGGGAACTGTACAAAACCCTTAATGTAATCCCAAAATTTTGTTTTGTAAAATAGTAGAGAACAAGCCAAAGAAACAAATTCAGATCTCACCATGAAAAAGTAAAATCAGAAAATTGTAACTTGGATCATCATATACACATATAAATACAGCTTGGTTAACAGATTTCTCCAACTCTGTGGCTTGCATTGATACAATGTTCAGTTAAAAATATAAGCAATCTTAGGATCAACTACAAATTAGCATTAAAAGCAGCAGTTTAAATTCAACACATAAGGCAGACCATATCTTAAAAATCATGAGCAATCCAGCGAGAATTAAGTATGTATCAGGTAATGAAGGTTTTCAAAAGAAACGAAAACAAGAATTTCACCTCCTTCCTCTCTTCTTCCTCTTCTGGAGTGAATCAGTTATTTATTCTGAACAAAAATACTACTCTGAACATAGTTTTGCTTTTACTCCAGTATTTAATCTCAATCCAGGTGAACGCTCTTAACAATATAGATGGAAAATAGAAATTTCAAAAGAAGAAAATTCAGAACTCATAAGAAAAAGAGTGAGAACTTACAAGATGATTACCATGAAGACCTGAAATATATCTTTCTTTTCCAGATATGATCCAAAAACCAATCAGTGGAGCAGCGATGTGGCACCTACCAGCACCTGCAGAACCAGTGTTGGAGTGGCAGTACTTGGTGGATACCTGTATGCTGTAGGTGGTCAGGATGGTGTTTCCTGTCTCAACATCGTTGAAAGGTATTTTAAAAATCATCTTGGAAACAGAGTTCCTTCAGGAAGATAGCAGAATTATTTTTACTGGCAGTGAGATGTTTCCTTCTTTTTGTTTCAGATACGATCCAAAAGAAAACAAATGGACTCGTGTAGCTTCCATGAGTACTAGGCGACTTGGAGTGGCTGTGGCTGTGTTAGGGGGTTTCCTGTATGCTGTTGGAGGTTCTGATGGGACATCACCTCTGAACACAGGTATTTCCCATAGAAGCTCCATTTACTTTCGTACCTTTGTTACTCAGGGACATTGAACAATGAAAAAATTGTTATCGGTATTATTGAGAAAAAAAATGAGCCTATAACACAGCAGGAAAGATTATTTTTTTACCAAGTAGTTATACCTCATTAATTCTTCATTAAGTAGATCGGTTGTCTCTGATAGACTGATTTCTCAGATGAATCAATTGAGAGTTTTGATTAAAAGTGATTAACAGTTCCTCAGGATTAAAAAGTTTATGTAGGATACAATTAAATAGAATCAGTATTTTAGTTAGTATATCTCCAGATTTGAGAAATAATATGTAGAAACTGCTACTTTTTAAACACTCTTCTCTGTTGCTTGAAACATCTGATGGGCTACCAATATACAGTAAACTGAGTACTGAATTATATTAGTTTATACTATAGTTTGATAATTACCAATATTTCATCTGTTCTGATTATTCTTTTGTTACAGCTGTTGATACAGGGGAGGGGGGTTTAGACTGTGTTTTGCTATTGTTAGATGCCTTTATTGTTTGACCAGTATCATAAAAACCATCCACAGTGGAACGCTACAATCCCCAGGAGAATCGCTGGCATACAATTGCACCTATGGGCACTCGACGTAAGCACCTAGGCTGTGCCGTGTATCAAGATATGATCTATGCTGTGGGAGGCAGAGATGATACTACCGAACTTAGCAGCGCTGAGCGATATAATCCCAGAACTAACCAATGGTCTCCTGTAGTAGCTATGACATCACGCCGTAGTGGGGTAAGGTCTTTAGTTGGTTGACTATTTCTGCATATGTTCCATGATTAGACTGCTGAGCATTAAGAGACCAATTTAATAGGAGTACAAAAGTTGCAATTAAAAACTTAGAATTTGGAAAAGGAAAAGACTGCACGGTATTGGTAGTCTTCTTTGTGGAAATGTGTGTTTTGTGCATAGACATTACAGCTGAATGAACTTAGAACCCTGGCTCCATGTTGATATGTACTATAATGATTATTTATAAAGTATCAGATTAACGGACGATCTTTAGATACTGTATGTATTTAAATGAAACTTAGGCACATAAGATGATCTGTGCAAAGTTACTATTCCAAGTGTTTTACGTGTGCAAAAAAATAATTACAGGTGGTCATTGACCTATGACCATTGGTTCAGTGACTTCAAAGTTACAATAGTACTGAATGAATGGTGGTTATAATCACTTCATGGAGATCCAGCCATCCTAGCACCCCTGCGGTCATGTGACTGGAGTCTAGACACTTGACAACTTTTGTACTTTTGAGTGGTTGTCAGGTACCTTGCAATCAGACATCACTGTGCAATCTTCCTGCCATCTTCTCTAAAAAGTCAATTAGAAAACCAGCAGGGAAGGTTGCAAGTCACTGAGCTAAGTCTCCCCCACCTGTCTCTCTGCATTTGTGCCATGCCAACCACTTGGGCACCCTTGTGGACCCTCCCCAATGCTTGCTGCACTTCCCTCACACTATTGCACACCCAACCTGCACCTCCTATTTTCTGACTTCCTTGCACACCTCCCAATCCATGCTGTCTCATGTACTCTTTCACCTTCTCCAACCATGCCTCTTGCACATCCCTTCGCACCCTCCCCAATCAGTGCCTACTGTGCTCAACATGCGCACCTCTCGCACATCCCCTTATGCAGCCTGCTTGACCTGCACCATGTCCCTCATGCATCCTAATACCCTCTCACTTCCTCTCCCACACAGCAGCAACCACCTATCTCCTAGTCTGCCAACCTGGAACTTGCAACTTCCTGCCTGCTTTTCCATTGACTTTGGTTGTGGGAAGCCAACAAGACTTTGCCTTGTCTAATGACCGTAGAATTCAGTTAATAATGGCAATGGGACTGCAGGAATTGCCATTACTACAGTTGCAGTTTAGAACACTGAACATCAAAAAATTGTACTGCAGCATTCTTGCTTATGTAATTAACAGAAATATTTTATTTACCTACATCCTACCTTTATTATTTTGATAAATAACTCAAGGTAGCAAACATTATTAATATTTCTTCTTCCTCCCATTTCCCCCACAACTCCATGAAGTGAGTTAGACTGAGAGTGACTGACCTAACCATTAGACCAGACTTAACCACTAGACCAGACTTAACCACTAGACCAGACTTAATTATCTCATAGGTTGGACTTGCTGTAGTGAACGGACAACTAATGGCCGTGGGAGGCTTTGATGGCACAACATACTTGAAGACTATTGAGGTATTTGATCCCGATGCCAACACATGGAGGTAAAACTACAAAAGTTATAAGTGATAAGGAAGCCACAAATCACTGTATTTATTTCAACATGTTATCCCTCTGATTATATAATCAGCCCTTGAAAATAATGGGTTAGTTCAAACAAGTTATAATCTATGGCAGGGATCTCCAACTGTTCTGGCTTTGCGGATCAGTGGGGGGAGGGGGCGAGAGGAGATGGTTCTGCACAAGCACTGGGCGTGTGTAGCTCCATTTACCTGAGCGGCAGATAAACGCACCCACTGCTCACACAAATGGAGTTTCGCACGCGAGTGCCTGCCACTCATGCAAATGGAGCTTCCTATACAAGACTTGTGTAGCCCAGTTCTGAACAGGCTGCAGCCCAATACCTGGCCGTAACCCGTGGGTTGAGGACTCCTGATCTACCATATGAAGTACAAGATATAATGACTGATTTCACACATTATACTAAACCATAGTATAATTCAATTCTAAACATGATGGTGTGGCATAATTTCTGTACAAAGCACCCACTGTGGGTATAAGGGCAGGAGCAATACACATGCACTCTCAGAATTCATGATCTGTGATTTCTGAAATGGAAGTGAGTTTGATTAAAGTAGTATAAATGTGCACAGTTAATACCAGAGGAACTCCACAAAGGTAACACATATCTATTGTCTTCCAAAATTTATTCTTACGTGGAATAAATTATAGAATTATATCAGTTGTGAAATTCAGCTTTACTTAATGCCCAAACTGAGCTATTTTGGAATTCTAATTTCTTTAAAGGTTAAGTCATTTGTCTTATTGCAGATAGGACATTTGCAGATATTGAAGATTTTACCTTAAATAAAATGTGTAGAAAGACCTGACATAGATTACCTTTAACTTGGTATATGCAAGGTATATTCATTCTAAGTTTAAAAATATTCTGCTAATCAAATTATATGAGGAAAAACTGAGAACATGCAAAAGATGTTAGTAGTTTACTAATTGCATTTTAGCACATATGAGCATGAGTGTTACTTTTTTCTTAGCTTATTCCCAACTTGTTTTTAGCTTTTCCCAAGCTTAACTAATTCAGAGGTGCAAGAAAATAACTTCTTAAAAAAGGAATGCAAACCTTCAATTTATCAAACATATTGACAACTTAGTTTGTTCAACAAACCTTGATTAGTCATGGCTTAACATGTGTTGCAATCACAATGTATAGAAAAAAATAATATATGCTTTGATGAATTAATAAGGTTTAATCAATAATGGATCTTCTAAAATAATAATTTAAAATTTGGGAAAACGAAAGCTTATGCTAAAAATTTTCTTATTCACTATTGCATTTCATATTTTATGGTTTTAATACATTTTTATTATTGCAGTTTGTTTCATTCAGATTTTAATCATTTAATTCATCATAGTAAGTGAATAAAATTAGAATTAAAAGCATAATGTTTGTGATATGATGAAAAACTTCTTACACAAGCTTGTTGACTTATAAGCATCATGTAAATTTGCATGCATTGAATATAAATGACTGAGTGTCTCATTTTCTAAAGCAATTGTATTTAGAATCCTCAGTTTTAGACTTTTCAGCAGTCTTATCTCTGATTCTTATACCTTTTGTTATAAGAAGCATACCATTTCTTCTGCAGGCTGTATGGAGGAATGAACTATCGTCGACTTGGAGGAGGTGTAGGGGTTATCAAAATGACACACTGCGAATCCCATATATGGTAAAAAGCCAAAGGGAAAAATTTGCTTGTTTCCTCATTCCAACTGAAACATTTGTGTTAGGTAACTTAAGAGCCTTTCAAGACTCTAGTAAAATGAGATCACTTATGTTCTTGCTGTGCCTCTTCCTTTGGAACTGTAGTGGATATTCAAAACGTTTGCTCTCTTCTCTGCTACAATTAAGGAAGAACATGCTACTCAACTGCAGAAAACTCCCTGGAACAGTAATTTCCTTGTCTTTATCTTCCTACCCTAATATAATCTTTCTGCTGGAACTGGAATCCACTGTTACTCCAAGCATTGTCTAAGATCCCAGATATATGTGAGTTCTTTTAAAGAGATGAACCTGTGTGAAGAAGTGACAAGCTGTAAGAGAGCAATGTTTCTATAAACATAATTTGCCTTGTTCAGAAAGTATAATAAAGCCAGATGGTTCTCTTCATCTGCCTCGTTGTAAAGAAAATGGCATTCAACCTACTCATTTCAGCAGGATGAGTGATAGAGTTTGTTTAAAACATATTGTACTGAGAGCATTGGAGTTTTCTTAAAACTGAGACTTACTCCATTTTATTCATTACACACACACACAAAGCACAGAGCTATTAAATAAGGACATCAGTGTTATTCAGCAACAAGAACAAAGTATTGCAAATTGATGATCTAGTAATTGGAACAAGAAATAGAAATAGGGAAGTTTTAGCACAATTTATTAGATGGTTTCCACGAAACTAAACAAGCAATTCAGGAACCCAGATCTACTTTTATTTAGTGGTGTTAATTTTATTGAAATGAGTGCAACTGTTGGCATAGTGGGAACATTTCTCTAATACACAATCACAAATCTGGACAGTAATCTTGCAGTATGGGTTAAAGAAAGGGGAAAAAGTACCCACAATAATTTATAGGAAATAAAATAAATTCCCACTTTAGCCTCAGGTACTATCCTTACTCTGCTTTAAATGTCTGGATTCCAAAGTATAAGAAGGCCAGCCTTACTATGCTTCTGAAAGAAGTGATTAGAGCATTAGGACTTTCAGTTTAGCTTTTCATATTTATCCTTAAGATGTAGTTTTATTCTGTTGGGGGGGGGGGGGGGGGGGGGGGGGCGTGGCGTTTAGACCAGTTTATGAAAATTGGATTGTAAAAATACATTTATTACAACCATGTCAGCATTGCAGCTGAATCAGGTGCAGGATATCTATGTACAGCTTATATCTGAATTGAGTGATAACAATTCTTAATTTGATACATTCTGCGACACTAGCCAGTTCTTACAATTCCAAAAGCTGCAAAAGAATGGATAAACTGCCTTGATCTTTGTGGATTATAACCATTGGGAAAAAACCAAGAGACTCTAAAGTGTTCTGTTTCACATTTATAAGAAACAACTTTGTTTATAAATTCAAGCATCTTCAATGTCTATTATATCTATTCATTGACTCGGATTTGGTGGAGAATCACAAATCAAATTTGGGGAGACATTACTTGAGATGATAAAACCTTTTACCCTAAAGGTTGGCATTCTTGTGTTTACATATTGAACATTTGCACCTTTATGAAGAAAAAGTATTCTGTAAACAATTGTTTACATATAATTTATGCTTTTTCTAGCATGTTAACTTGTATAGTGTTATTAAATAAAATCTGTGTGAGTATTCTATTCTCTCATGACTCCTGTGTTTGCCAAACCAGCACCTTGAATTGGATCAAGAAACAAAATGGCAGCCAATGCAGCTCCCACAGGAGTGATGATGTGTACATTTAAGCCTGCACAAAATCATGCGGACCACTGCATTTTGAACCATTTGAACCTTTTGGATACTTTTCAAGGGCAGCCCCATATAGAGCATGTTGCAATAGTCAAAAGACTATGCTTTATAGTATTGGGAAAAAGTTATAGCAAGATTAATTATTAAAACTTGTAATCTCCTATATTCTTTTATTCAGTTTTTATGTCATCAGTCTTAAGACATTCAGTAATTACAATGTAACAGTAAAAAAGAATAGAATTAAACGTACAATAGAAATCAGGAACAAAAATCAAGAGCAAGTGATGCAAATTGTGTAAATGAAAAGCTATTTGAAAAAGCTATGAATGTTTTTCAGTTTGATCTCTGTAAAGAGCTCATTCCATAGCACTAGTGCCACAACAAAGAAGCAACACATTTTACCTTCACCAGGAATGTGGAACAAGACAGGTGCACTTTTCTACATGATCTAACGGGTTGGGCCGAATCTAGTTGGAGGAAAGCAATCTTCTAGTGCCCAAATGTCAAGCCACAAAAGACTTACAGTACTTTAAATTGTAGTTAGACCTGAACTGGTAACAAAATGCTAATATGCCCCCAATGGAAGAAGCCAGTTAAGACTTAGCCACAAAGGGACTCCCGTGTAAAGCATACTGCATTTGTATATACAGTTCATAATGAGAGCATGTAGGCTTGTCACCATTATATAACTGCAGTTGATGCACCAGCCAAAGTTGGGCAAAAACCCACTAGCCACAACATTCACCTGTTGTTCAAGCAGGACACATGAGTCTCAAAAGATTCCCAAACAACAAATCTGCTCCAGAAATATCTGTTTATCCAAGGATAACCAACTCCACCTCACTTGGGTTCAGTTAATGTGTAGCCTAGTTGGGCAACAATATTTACAGCAACTTTACTAGCCTTGTTGGGCATAGTAACCTAAATAGCCTTGTTGGACATAGCTTATTGTAGTAAGATAACTTTAGACAAGTATATGTACAAATATAAAGGAACTAATTATGTTAGTTGCATACTTGCTTTGCTTTTCATCCTAATAACACAAGAATAAAACTACTATTGGAAAATTCTTATTTTAAGTGGCTTGAATTCAATTTTATGACAAGATATTATTTCTGCTTGGATAATTTTAATTCTGATTCATTTAGACTGTATTTGGCATTTTATCCACCCATCAAATCCTTCCCAAGGACTTGTGGTTGCAGTAGTAAGCTGCTCCTTTTGCAATTTGACCATAGTGATTTTGTCAATGACAATGATGTTCAAGTGATACTCCAGATGTTCTGGAATTGCACCCAAGGCACTTATCAGTATTGGTACTATCTTTTCTTTCTTTTGCCACAGTTATTCTATTTTCAGGTCTTTATAGTTTGTCATTTTCTCCCATTCTTTCTCTTCTATCCTGCTGTCTTCAGGTACAACTATGTTCACTATCCAGACTTTTTTGTCTTTCTTATTCACAATTGTTAAGTCTGGGGTGTTATATGGCAGGTGCCTGTCTGTTTGAATACTTAATGTCTCAGAGCACTTTAGCTTCATTTTCTATTACTTCATCTATTTTGTGATCTGACCAGTTCTTGCTTGGAGGTAAATGCTATTTGTTGCAGATCTTCCAATGTACTGTTGTTGCTACTTTGTCATGCCATTGTTTATGCAGTCTTCTTGCAGCAGCTAAGTCCAGTTTCTTCAGCTTCTTTGAGGAGGTGGTATTTGCTGTCTGTTACTGTCTTCTCAATTCTGACTTTGTATGTATTTGTTTTTAAGGCTTGGTCTTATGCAGCCAGAATTAGCCCTTCTCTCACTTTCTTTAACTTTCCTGTCTTTAGCCACTGCCAGGTCTTTTATTGCATTATTATTATTTGAAGGACTTTTCTTCAAAACAACAAAAACAATATTCTTAGCTAGCTTTGCTATATGATATGTTGTATATAAGTGAACCATTCCTGCTTGAAACTGTATATATATTTCTGCTGTCAATACTTACTAGTCATTCCATTTTTCTATTATTTCCCATTCTTCAGTTTAGTCTCCCAATTGTGTATTAATTACAAAGTTTCTCTTTTCTAATGTTGTGCCAAATTGACTCTGCTATCACCCTGAGTCTTAATATGATACTTTTCTTTATATTCTCTGGGATCATCTATATACTACTAAAACTCTCATTTGTATACTTCAATTGGGTAAAATGATGTCTCATAAGGCAACAATTATTGCATCAAAAGAGCTAACTTAAAGAATGCATCCAAAAGTCAGGACTCATGACTCTTGTGGGACTGAAATGGGCAAAGCTGAGATTGCTTCAGTGTAGCTGTGCCACTGCATTGCCAGTTAGCTGCAGTCACATGATCATAATTTCCAATGCTCCCTGTCAGCATCCTACAAGCAGAGTCATTGGGAAAGCTTGCAGGAAGTGTAAACTCAATTAGGATTGCAATGACCCCTGCAAGCTTCCCAGAAGTAAAGTCTTTGCTGTGGGAAAGTGGCAGGGAGTGTTAGCAATGGGGAAGCCAGCAGGGAAGGTTGCAAGTTATTCAGATAAATCTCCCATTGGCTCAAACTCCCGAGTCCCTCTGTGCTCACATTGGCCCCTTGCACATTCCCATGCATGCTTCCTTTCCTATACAACACCCCTTGTATGCCTTCTCAACTCATACCACTACCTCCCAAATTGCACAGCACTTCCTGTGCCATTCTGCGCATCTTTCCCAATCTGTGCCATACTCACACGATTTCCCCAATTCATGCAGCACCTCTTACACCCCTTCATAAGACCCAGAACTTGTTTGGCTAGGGTTGGGTAATGTCTGCAAGGAATTTACCTAAAAGATGACCTAATGGCCCACAGATTTTCTAGTACCAAATAGCAATGAGTGGTCTTAATTCAACATTTTTTCAAGGGTTTTCTTTTTTTTTTACTTTTCATGTATTTCCTTCCAGTACTTTTGAGAGGTTTTTAGATAACTACCGCAGATAATAAAAATCTTCTTTGTTAAAGATGTATGGGAAATGCCATAAGTATTCCATAAATATTGGAAATCCCAATATTTCTAGTTTTTCCAAGAATGCTAAGAAAAACAAAAGAATTTGTATTTCTCACAAATGCATTAAAACTCAAGCAAAGCAAATGCAGGTAGAAAATTCCATTTACTCAGAAAGTCTTCTTGGAAATGAAAAAATGGCCATATTGCTTTCAACTCAATACTACTGGGATACAACTTGCACCATCCCATTCGACTAGGTGTTTCATTCCTAAACAGCCAAAAGGTAACTTCCATGTCCAACTAGAGAATCAAGCTAGCCATTCAGCTGGGATAGAAACATTCACTTTTACTTACAATAACCAAAAATCTTTAAAATCAAAATATCCAAGCCCTCCCCTATCCAAGCAACCTCTCACAAATGACTGGGTGGCAATGTCATCCTTCTTATTTTGTGATATCATGTGTTGCACTCCATCTCTGACAATTGTCCAGACAAGACCAATAAAAACAATGCAGATGCTGTGAGCAATGGAGCTCCCAAATCTCTGTCATTCATTCCACTGCTCAAGGAACACATCACCAAAAGCAAATGCTATAATTCAACAAACTGACATCGGCAGGAAATGTATCAAAGACCTTATCTGATGCCATCTTTTAAAAAAGCATCCTTTTTTATTTCTTTCCACTCTTTGCATCTGTCCGTAAACTGTATATTTTTGACTTTTAACAGAAATGTTATTAATTAAATCTGAGCCAACCAATCAGTAATTTCCAATCCAGCTAGCTATAAGGTATCTCAAAATTAAAAATGTGTTTTTACCATACTATTCTGAATCCTTCCACATAATACTGTTTCAAATGAATCCACAAATTTCTGTCCCGCTGTGATTGATTACGATAACTACAGCAATGCCTCTACTTAAGTGTTTATTTCAGATTCTGGACAGGTTTTGCTTTTAAAAAGCACACAGAATGCTGATCATTAAATAAAATGGAGAGAATGGGAATGGGAGTGAAATTATTTTGCACAAAGACCAAATGCCCAAAATCTTTAAGAATAAGCAGGTCCTGGTCTTTTATGATTCATAATTATAGGCCTCACATAGATGAAATATGTCCCAGTTACACTTTCACTATTTTTCCTTGCTCTACTATATTAATTAGTATAGCAGTTCTATAGTCGTTTAAATTTAGGGAAGAGCCAATGATATAGGTAAATTGGCTACCATCTCCATGTTTTTTCCCCTGAAAAGTTCATCTGAAGTTAAAATCTAAAAATTCTAAAGTTTTCCCACTTAGTTGGTTAGATTTTTTGAGCAAATGTTCAATATGTAGACAGTTGCAAACATTATACTGTACTTTTGAATAATATATTTCTTTTAATAATCCATATTAGAAATATGAAAAGATGGAACTATATAGCTCTTAATACTATATACAACACATTTAACCTACCTTCTACTTAAATAAACAAGAGACGTGTGGACAAAAACAATTCTACAATCTTCTATCCTAAATAATTTTCTGTAGTTAACTTTATGAGATATAACCCAGTAAATAATTTGTCACATTATCTTTGAAAGTGCCAGTTCTGTGAGCAGTGACAGAACTCCCATCAGATATTGGGCATGGTGAATCTGATAAAAAAAAGGGAGAGGGAAATACCATTAGATCCATGGAAATAACAAGCAAACAGAAAATCAACGAAAGTTCTCATTTTAGCCTTACTTTTAATCTAGCCTTCAATATCTCAAACATTAAAGAAAGCTAACTTTATTTATTAAACCAGTATGCCGCCCATCTCACCAAAGGCAATTCTAAGTGGCTTACAGACATTGAATAAAATGCAGTTTTAAAACATTAAAACAATAAAGATCTTAAATTTAAAAATTCAATTAAAATAAAACTAAGAAGGATGGAGAGGAAGGGAGCAAAGTGCACATGAAGAGATGGGGTGTTCCCTATTCCATTTAGCCACCTCCAATGTGGCCCTGGATGAATTGGCACAGCAAAGGCCTTTCAAAAGGCCAAAAGGGTGGAAGCAGATCTGACTTTGTGGAGCAAGGTATTCCAGAGGGCAGGAGCCATGACAGAAAAGGCTTCCTGGACCCAGCAGCCAAAATTCCTTGACTGATGGGGTCCGCAGCTTGCCTCTTCTGCCAGCCCTTTAAAAGCTTAAAACAAAATATTACGTACTTAATACCATGTTTCACTTTTACAGGTAGTCCTCAATATTGATTGATTGATTGATTGATTGATTTGATTTGATTTGATTTGTATACCGCCCTTCTCCCGAAGGACTAAGGGCGGTGAATAGTTAAACAATAAATACAGAATACAGATATTCAGAAACCGGTTAAAATACAATTGAATAGTTTGATTTAGAAATGGAATTAAATTATCCATCTCAAATTTATGGGGTAGGTTCACATTTAGAGAATTTAAAAGTGGTTTTAAGGGAGGTTAGGTCAGGCCGGCTTGCATGAATAGGAATGTTTTGAGGGCCCGGCGGAAGGCCCGGAGATCTGGGATTAACCGTATCTCTGAGGGCAGCTCGTTCCAGATTGTGGGTGCTCCCACAGAGAAGGCTCTCCCCCTGGGGGCCGCCAATCGACATTGTTTGGCCGACGGCACCCTGAGAAGTCCCTCTCTATGGGAATGTACTGGTCGGTGGGAGGTTATTGGTGGCAGAAGGTGGTCTCGTAGATACCCCTGTCCTAAGCCATGGAGCGCTTTAAAGATGGTAACCGAAACCTTGAAGCGCACCCGGAAGACCACAGGGAGCCAGTGCAGCTCGCGCAGCAGGGGAGCCACATGGGAGTGCCACGTTGCTCCCATAACGACCCGCGCGGCTGCATTCTGGACCAACTGGCGCCTCCGGGTGCTCTTCAAGGGGAGCCCCATGTAGACAGCATTGCAGTAGTCCATGCGGGAAGTGACGAGGGCATGAGTGACTGTATTTAACGAGTCCCGATCTAGAAAGGGACGCAACTGGCGTATCAGGCGAACCTGATAAAAAGCTCTCCTGGCTACAGCCGTCAAGTGTTCTTCTAAAGACAGCCGTGAGTCCAGGAGGATACCTAGGTTGCGAGCTCTCTCTGTGGGGCTAATGATTCACCCCCAATAGTCAGTGATGGTATCAATTGACTATAACGGGATAACGGAAACCACAGCCACTCGGTCTTGGATGGGTTTAGCCTGAGTCTGTTCCGCCCCATCCAGATCCGTACAGCCTCCAAGCACCGGGACATCACTTCAAGGGCATCATTGGGGTGGTTCAGGGTGGAGATGTACAGCTGGGTGTCATCAGCATACTGGTAGTACTTCACCCCAAAACCACGGATGATCTCACCCAGTGGCTTCACATAAATGTTGAACAGGAGGGCTGAGAGAACCGACCCCTGTGGCACCCCACATACAAGGGGACCTCGGGGTTGATCTCTGTCCCCCTGTCAACACAGTCTGCGACCGGTCAGAGAGAAAGGAGGAGAACCACCGTAATACGGTGCCCCCCACTCCCAACCCTTCCAATCGGTGCAGCATGATACCATGATCAATGGTATCAAAAGCTGCTGAGAGGTCTAATAGGACCAGGACGGAGGAACAACCTCTGTCCCGAGCTCTCCAGAGATCATCAACCAATGCGACCAATGCCGTTTCCGTGCTGTATCCAGGCCTGAAGCCCGACTGGAACGGATCCAGATAACTTATAACCATAAGTGAGCCCAAAATGTTGCTAAGTGAAACATTTGTTCAGTGAGTTCTGCCCCATTTTACGACTTTTCTTGCAACAGTTGTTAAATGAATCATTGCAATTGTTAAGTTAGTGACGTTATTAAATGAATCTGGCTTCCCCATTGACTTTGCTTGTCAGAAAATCACAAAAGGGAATCACATGACCCAGGACATTGCAATGTCATAAATGAGTCAGTTGCCAAGCATTCGAATTTTGATCACGTGACCAACGGGATGCTGCAATGGTTGTGTGAAAAACGATCATTAAGTCAATTTTTTCAGTGACTAATGTAACTTTGAACGGTCACTAAACGAACTGTGGTAAGTCGAGAACTTATCTGTATAAGACTAAGACAACTGTAGCAGAAAGAAAAGTGCTCCACATTCTCGAGTAAGGTTAAAAAAAATACAAAAAATTGAAGACATTTTTAAAAGCTTCAACTTTCTCTTTCAGATACTGAGTGGGTGTTTTATTTTCAAAGTCTACTATTGCAACCAACATATTTTGGTTTGTAAGTGAAATAAACCTCCCATGAGTCTTTCAGCCCAATCAAGGTTGCCACAGTTGCTTCCTAGCAGTCCATTCTGCAGGAACAAAGCAGCAGCAGAGGTCTTGCAGCTGCAGCAATCTTGGCTTGATTCTGAAGATAGAGCAAAAAGGAATAGTGCTTTTTAATAGCTCCATTTTTAGGTCATTCAGACATATATACCCATACTCTTCCTTAAAATATTTGCAGAGGATATTGCTGGGGGGAAAACCTTTGCATATGATCAGAGGTGCCTAATGCCATTACAGTATTCTTTCCAAATATTTCCTTTTAAAGCAAATTCACATTATTATTGATCAAAAAAGCAAGTTGCATACCTTTATTTTTCCCAATGAATGGACAGAGGCTACAGATGTAGAAACTTTCATTAATTGTGTAGATGATAAATATATCTTGAAGTGCCTATGAAAGTGCTTGTAAAGGGAGTTCATGAATAATTCCACTTCTTCCTGTTTAACTTCACCCTGGATACTGTGTACTGAATCCCAGAGAGCTTTTGCATCTTCAGAATGGATAGCATAGGAAATATCCAAAGGATAAGGTAGACCTGGCACAGAGAAAGTCAGTTCTGTTGCGCGCGTGTGGTGGTCCATACTGCATCCAGACCATATTGCAGCCATCCATGCAAGATGGATAGGACTGATATGCAATGGGCTGAAATAACAATCAAAAGTTTGCTGAAGCCAAGTTTCAACAATATTTGAGAAACCCCGTACACCATGTACAAGGAATAAAGGCAAACAAGTAAAATCCTCTGGGAGAGTCTCAACAAAATCACTTGTACAAGCGTAACAGAAACAACCTATCCATACCACCTTGTTTTCTTCTTCTTCTGCATCATCATCTACCATTCGTGGTCTTTGCATAATCTAAAGAAAATTATAAACACATATATTCATGAATATATTTATTACAATTCTATAAAATTGAGATAATTTCTCAATTTATGATAAACACATTAATAAAAGTTATTCTTACTGAATTCCATATTGTACTGTATCATATGCTACAGATTCACAGTCATCATCATCATCTTTCAACGACCCCATAATCCCTTGCAGCGTGGAGTCTGGTCAACTGAATGGAGCTAGCAGAGTGTTTACTGGCCGGATGCCCTTTTCTGTCGTCAATGTGTAGTTTTGTTCAGCAGCTATATTCTCATTGTGCCCAGAGAAAGAAATATCTGTCTCCACCTAGGATTAAACTCACAGCCTCTTGATTGTGAGGCGAGAGCTCTACCTCTAGGTCACGGCACCACTCATGCTACAGATTCACAATGATCAGATTAATTTCTGAATACATGGATATTTTGCAAAGATTCTATCAGATTTATGTGAAAGTACACCCTCCAAAGCTACTCAGTATTACAGTCCTAAAGAACTATTTTCTTTTTTTCATGTTTTATTTATTTTATTTATATATAAAAATTCAATTTCCATCAGTGTGTGATCTGGATACAATTGTTTTTAATCAGTCATAATCCAAATATTTGCAATAGTATTCATCACAATAATACTGTGTTTCCCCAAAAATAAGACCCTGTCTTATATTTTTTTAAACCCTGAAATAAGCGCTTGGCCTTATTGCCATGCGCTCAAAAGCCCGATTGGGCTTATTATCAGGGGATGTCTTATTTTGGGGGAAACAGGGTAATTAGCAAAATAATAATAATAATAATAATAATAATAATAATAATAATAATAAACATTATACTCTAACAACTCTCCATTTCCGCATTTCCTTTTTATGTCTCTTCATTTCTGACTTCTGTTTCTGTTGTTTAACCATTGATAAAATAAGTCCCATATCAAAAAATATTCAGTTTCTTCTTTATCCTTAATAGTAAGTGTTAGTCTATCCATTTCTGCGCATTCTAATATTTTCTTAATTACACTCTCATCTGTCGGGATCTCATCATTCTTCCATTGTTGTGCAAATACAATTCTGGCTGCAGTTAATACATGTAAAACCAAATATATAGTCCTTTTATCATATTTTTCCAGTAAAATGCCCAATAAAAATATCTCTGGTTTCAAGTCTATGTGCTGTTTTATCATTTTTTCCAACCAAATATGTATTTTCATCCAGTATTTTTTTAGCTTTGAGGCATGCCCACCACATATTTTACCAAGACTATTATATCTATTCCAAACAATCCCAATAAAACTGGGGCTAAATAACAATTTTCAAAACAAATAATTTGAAGATTTTTTTCCTCCTTTCAGTTGTGTCCAATTGTGGGATACTGTCTGAACAAATTCCTGCAGTTCTCTTGGCAAAAATTTTCAGAAGTAGTTTGCCATGGCTTTCTTCCTAGGACTGAGAGAAAGTCACTAGCCCAAGGTCATCCAGTTGTCTTCTGCCTAAGGCAGAATTAGAATTCACAGTCTCTCAGGTTGTAGCCTGCTGCTTTAACCACACAATCAAACTGGCTCTTTGGTAACTATAGGAACCTACAGATTCAAAAGGAGCACATTGCAAAATACATGGCAGGCCAAATTGTTCCCCTTATGACTGTTCAGAGCTGCATAAGTATGGAGTAGAGTTTTTGGTCTGATTCTATTGGATTTATTTCATGCTACCTTACCAACAGAAACCTGAATTTTGTAACCTTCCAACCCATAAAGCTTGATCAAATGAGTTTTGCTGCTCTGTGTGTGTGTATACAAATATATATTCTTTCTTTCATCTTCCTTAATGTGTGCAATAAACTTTCAAGAAAAATATTTGAGATTACCTGGGTTTGAATCATCTGGTGAAGAAACACCAAAAGTTAATTATAAAACTTTAGTACAGATATTTATAGCTGCAGTAGATGGATAAACAAAATTATCTAGAACAAAGTTCTTTTATAGCCTGCCCACTGTAATATCTTTCAAAAGTATCAAGACAAAGCCATTGTTAGTAAAATATTGGATTAGTTACCTATTAGATAAGCCTACTTACCTCAATAAGAACTGCTGTTTGTTTTTTTCCTTTAGTTTTCAAAACAGAAAATGAAGAAAACTTCGCTTGAAACATTAAATCAGTTTCACCATCCAGTATGAATCTCTTTTCCTTTTGTGCAGTAATAACATTACTTAGTTGTTTAGAATATTCCCGCAATTGTCCATAAGAGAATTTATGCAGAGGAGTAACACTGTTTAAGGTCCACTGCTTAGTTACAATGAATCGTGTCCGATAACCAGCTTCCTCCTGGCACAAAAAGAAATTTTATAAATGCAAAGAAAATGATGATTAAAATCTATATTTTCCTGTCATAGTTTACAAAGCAGAGAAAACATTACTACAAAGAATTTACATAATACTTTGTGTTATTTTTTGTACCTTTCTTATTATGTTAACTAAAATCAGTATTTGCTTTATGACTCAGAAGATAGCAAAAACTGATAAAAGAAAAATACAAAGCGAAAAAATACACCACTTTCCCTTTATTAACAGAATAAAGGATTCTGTTTTATACAATATAATTGATTTAAAATAATATAAAAAGAAGATAGTATATTTAGTAAATATTTTTTACATATATAGACTGGATTTACATAGCATTCTAAGTCATCATTTTTAAAATTGCGCACTGTAAGTTATGATTCACCATTCCTTTTCTAGAAAGCACTGTTAAAGAAAGCACCAAGAGCAAGAATTATTTAAACCAAAGAAGCTAAAGACCCGAGATGAAAAAAAGAGAAAAGGAGCAGTTAAAAGTAGCTTATATCAATACTATATTTTTGCATGCCTTTTTAGTCTTATAAACCATCCTTGCTTCCATGTCCTTCCATCACTTCATACATTGCCTGTTGTACTTCAAACTTCCTATATTTTTCTTGAGGATTCATCAACTTAATCTAAGCACAATTTCCTCAAGCATTCTCTTCCTCCTCAGCCTATTCTCCCACTTTCTTCAGTTGTTCTTCATTTTCTCTATATAATCTAAGTAACATCAGCCCTTTTACCTGGGCCCTCACATCTATATTCAAGCCACATTCAGTTGATTGACTACTTGTGTTCAAGTCAGTTTTGGACTGTGGATGACTGCCTAGACGCTGTAGTTTTCTTGGCAAGGCTTTTCTGATGTGGTTCCCATTTGTGCCTAAACAGGATCAGAATTCACAGTGTCGCACTTTCTAGCCTGGTGCCTTAACCACTACACCAAACTGGCTTACCCTTCAACTCCAGAGAATTACTTGTCCTGTTGTGTAAATTTGTGGATGCCTGCCCTTAGAGAGTAATTTAAATTGCTTCATTTTTAAAAGCTGTCTCCTGTTCAAACAGTTATACTCTTCGTTGTTCCTTACCTGTAGATCTGGATTTTGTGAAATCCTTATCTTAGCTGGAGTTTGACCAAATAACTTTCTTTCTTTGAGGGATAGCACACCTCTTGAAAGATAGGCTGTGTTTGTAAGGTTTGCTCCATAGTCTGTAATTGCTCTTCCAATGGTCTTCATTCTCCTGTAATTAGAAGTGCTAGCATCCTGTAAACAGATTATCATTAGACAAACATGTTACACAAAGTAAGAAAATCTCATCTCATAGTTTGATATGCTATACTGACATAATACATGAATCAGAAAGTAGCAAACTATCTTTCAGCATATGAATCTGCTCAGTTGCTTATATACCTTCATAACCACTACACATAACTTCAGTGCATTATGATCATAAGGCTTCTTTATCTGTTAAAGGGAATGAGAATGAAGTTCTTCAAAATAATATGGAGCACATAAGCAACAGAGGAAAGATATGCCTTTTTAAAATATTACAAAAGAGTGGAACATCATCACACCTCTTAAAACAATGGTCACCAACTGGTGGTCCATGGACCACTGGTGGTCCGCAGAAAAATTATTTGCATTTTTTGTATTGAACTAAATCAGGGATCCTCAAACTACGGCCCCTGGGCTGGATGCGTGCAATGAACATTTGTGTTGCTGCAGAGAGTCTCCTACTTCAGGGTCGTCTTGTGTGGATTGGGGGGGGGATCAGAAATTCCTACTGCTTTGGCCTCCTGGTGCGGAGCTTTGGGCGAAGGCTGGAGGGAAGTGCTGCTGGTGGCAAAGAACTGGAGGGTCTTGTTCAAATGGGACTGCATCATGGCCTGGAACTGGCTGACCATCTCAGCCCGCTGACCCTCCAGGGGCCGGTACCTGGCCTTGCACTCCTGCAGGTCTTCCCTCTGCTTGGAAAGCCTATGTTCATAGTCCTCAGTGAGGTGCTTCTACTGAGCCTCCTTCTTGGTCAGATCCAATTTGAACTGAGCTGTTTTGCCAACCCTTTCTCGTGGTGGCTGCTTAGCTTCAACAACTGCGGAGAGGCGAAAAATGGCTGGGAGGGGAGGAGCGAGTAGAAGCTGGCAAAGCACCCCTTGACATGAGTGACATCAAGTTGACCATGCCCACCCAGTCACATGACCACCTAGCTATGCCCACCCTGCTGGTCATTAGGCAGATCATATTAGTAGTATCCAGGATTTAAAATTATAAATTTCGTGGTCCCTGAGGTCTGAAAGGTTTGTGACCCCTGTCTTAAAAGATAGGCAGTGGTCAGAATGCAGTACTGCAGGGCTAACTCACAGCTCACTCCAGCAGTTCAAATCTCACCGGCTCAAGGTTGACTCAACCTTCCATCCCTTGGTAAAATGAGGACCCAGATTATTGGGGGAACTCTGTAAATTGCTTAGAGAGGTGTAGAGCACTGTGAAGCGGTATATAAGTCTAAGTGCTATTGCTATCATGTGAATGATAAATTCATCTGAATCATCTAATTAAGGGAATTTTGTTGAATCATCCATTACAAAAATGCTGAAAATAAAGGAATAATGTCTGGCTCTGGAGAACCACTTTTGTTGGACTGGAGAAATGAGTTGTCAGACAGACAGCAACTTTATTATGGCCAAAGACCAGCATAAATATAAAAAACACAAGGCACACTCCTGTTCCACCGCGTCGTGGGAACCCAGAAAATTGGGTGGCGTAACCATTCTTACGACGGTCACGTGGAGAACCCAAGTTTGGGTAAGGACTTCCCGCAGTTACCCCTCAAAAGATTCCTATCGGCGGCGCCTAGAAAACCGTAACACCCGCAGGCCTTGTCTTACCCTTCGGCGATCGCGGGCCGCCGACAACCGCCGGGAAGACATCGCTCCCTAATCTTTGAGAGAAAAAGAAGCCAGCAACACTTAAAACCGAGGCGGGCGATTTCTTTTTGAAAAAACAAACAAACACCCGTCTCCCGACAGCCAGTTCGGCGATGGGGATGGTTCTGCGCATGCTTTGAAATGCGGGTAGCGGTTTACTGCGCGAGATCAGGGTTCAGTCCCCTGATTTGCTGCTGCCATATTTGATTCGGGCGTGGAACCGAGGAAGTGCCCCGTGCCCAAAGTAATGCTTGCCGCTGAGGTAGCCGCGGGAGCTGGGCTCGTATGACGGAGGAACTGCCCCTCTGAAGTCGAGCTCGGAGGCTGAAGCTTCGTTTCCTATCTTGTTTTGTATATTGGCCGGTGTCTCGATTTACTGGCCAAGACCATGCGTCGACTACATGTCCTTTATCGTCCCCTGAAGCTATTATTTCCCGGAGGAAGAGCGAAGCCGTGGAGCAGGCTTACTTCTTGCAGATGGGCGTCGTTCAGAACGGATGCGACCCTCCCAGGTCTGTGACACCCTGGGGTAGCAGTGAAGAGCGGGCGTCAGGTCGGATGTTTGGGCAAAGTTTTCCTCGCCAGTGGCAAGCTGCTTGTTAATGTCAGACTGGCCTTAACGATAGCAAGGGACTCGCTCGCTCCCTAAATAGAACATAATGACTCCTCTGCTGGAATTACGTTGCTGGTTTGGATGGTTTCCAATCCCCAGCCGATCCTAATATACAGGTGCCAACACCTGCCAGGCTTTGACTGATATTGGAAACTTTATGTAGGGCCAGCAGTGGGAAATAATTTTGTGGCTTTGAGGCTACACACACATCTCAGTAGAGGGCGGTAGCCGACCACTTCTGTCTAGTGACTGTGAAAACTGTATTGATATTTTAATGAAGTTGTTCCTATTCTGAAACTTTCTAATTGTTGCTTCCTGGTCAGTATACAAATTACTCCATAGGCAGATGAAGTAGCCCAGGAGTGGGCAACTGTGGCCCTTTTACAACCTGCGGACTTCAACTCCCAGAATTCCTGAGCTAGCTTGACTGTCTCAGGAATTCTGCGAGTTGAAGTCCACAGGTTGTAAAAGGGCCACAAGTTGCCCACCCCTGAAGTAGCCCATTACAGGGCTAGCTGCAAAGTGTTTTGAACTACATAGTCAAAAACCTTATTGTAATCAAGAATGCAAACATGTACTACTTTTTGGAACTTCTTTGTTTTTTCCATTATGTATTGGATATTAGCATATCATTTCCAGCAGGGGTGAGCTTTCAACCTCTGCCA
The DNA here is from genome assembly GCA_012654045.1 of Ptyas mucosa. NCBI lineage: Eukaryota > Metazoa > Chordata > Lepidosauria > Squamata > Colubridae > Ptyas > Ptyas mucosa. Next base: position 3,261,807 of record WNWU01000089.1, read on the forward strand.
CACCTCTCATCCCCTCACACCTGTCTCCCTGATTTACACTGCACTTCTCATGCACCATCCCTAATTATGATATAAATCTGTTGAATGATGCTTTGATATCATGTTTATTGATAACTGGTAATCGTTATACTTGTCCTAGTAATTTTTATTGGACTGAAGAAGAAATTGCTTGTACTTTCACACATTTTATGAATTAACAAAATTTTATCCCAAGATGTCAATAGTTTTGTTGCCCGGTCCAAAACTTGTGGGGAGTTGCGATCAGCTCATATAGGTCAAGAGGTCACTCTGTGTGGATGGATTCAATATAAGAGGTAAATTGAAAATAAATTGACTTGGAATGATTAAATTGCTGATGCCAAAGAAAAGATTAAAATAATAGTCTGCCTTACTACATCAGGCTTTGGGCTATACAAATATAGTCTGGTATCTTGTTTCTGTTTTCTTCTCTATGCTAATTCTTATGCCTATAGAAAAATCTGTAAGGGAGGTTGATGGTTAAGAAATTTGAAATACAGAGTGGAGGGGAGGAAAAGAACGAGAGCTTAAGTGAATTAAGGACCAGGCTCAAATTCTTAAGTTAAAAGTAATGTTCAGATACTATATCTTTGAATGTTCCGTACTACCGAAGTCTTCTTGCATGTGAAACATTTATATGTCACATAAAAGTGTCTAGTCAAGCTGTCTCCAGGCTCACAGCTGGTTCTGTGACTAGGCATTGTTTACAGTAGATGTCATTGGAGAGCTCTGCACTGCATATTCATAAACTCCATGCAGGGGTTGAATCTGAAGTGTTACTAACGTGTCTACATATGTCTGTCTCCCATTATTAGACATGAACAGTTTGTGGTTTTGAGAGATTTCCAAGGACTAACACAGATACTCATACCTCAGGATGAGGTAAGTGCTATTGAAAACTGCTTTTGTAGCTTTTTGCTGAGAAGCCAACAAGCATTGCATCAAAACAAATTTATAGGTAGTCCTTGGTTTACAACCGTTTAATTAGCAACTATTCAAAGTTAGACAACACTGGTACAAATGATAGTTACAACTAGTCCTCAGTCAGAATTCCAGCAATCTGGGCACTTGGCAACCAGCTCACATGTACAATCTATTGCAGTGTCCTGAATTCATGTGAATCAGAAAGTCAGTGGGGAAGTTGGCAAGGAAAGTCACAAGTTGCTGGAGTTAGTCTCCCCAACCTGTGCACCCTCTCCAAGACTCAAACGTGCCTCCCTCATACATCCTCCTAGAGCTTCATTGCATCTCTAATACACCCTTTCTGAGCCTCGCTCTGCTTCCCCTTGCTGTGCTTCTCACACAGCCTCTCCAACTCTTGCTGTGCCTCCTTCATGTACTCACTCAACCCTCCCTGTGCCTCTGCACACCCCTGACTACACCACCCCTTCACTCTCCCGGGCCCTTCTCAACCCTTACCCCTACCCTTGTCTCTCAGGTAACTCCTGACTTGGTTATGGAAAATCAACAGGAAGTTGCCTCGCCTGATGACTGTGGGATTCAGCTAACGCCACAATTGGGATTGCAGGGATTGCTGTTGTTAAGTGTTGCAATTGCGCTTTACAACTGCATCACTGAGCAATGGAAATTTTGGTTTTGCTTTCTGTTGTAAGTTGAGGATTACCTGTAATGTTCTAGCCACACAGATTTGGAGTACTACTGAGCTGTCTTCCTGGATTACTGGTAAATTTTTAATTTTCATAGCTGCTCTCAGGTTATTCCTAGCTCATAAAATTCCTATAGTCAGTTTTATAATCTATAATTTGCTGATTCAAAACATACAATATTTTAATAATTTTAATTCAGTGAATATCTTTTCCTTTGTAAAAATATGTAAATTTAGTAGATAAAGAATTCAGTAACTCCAGCACACTCTTTGATAGACAGACTTTCAATACACATGAGCAATTCTTTAATTTTTATATTTAGATAAATATCAAAATGGGGAGCAGAATGTTGTTTGATCAGATATTGAAGAAAATGAAAAATTGCTTTGTATAGAACATAAATTATTGGAATTTTTATTTTGCTCTTTTTTAAGTTACAGTTCATATATAATTCATTTAGGTAAGCATACTTTTAAACAGGCTCTGAAATTAAATTAAGACAGGATCTTGAATGAAATTTTATCATTTAGAAAAGAGTTATAACTTTTCAGTGCACACTCCTTGTAATAGACAATATTATAAATATCCATACCTGTACACACAGCTTATAGTATATATCAGTTTTTTGAAGTTCAGTCCTATAATCTACAAGGAAATAAAGAATATTCCAAAGCATATCTGAAGTGTCTTCCTCCATCTAAAAATGCATCGAGAATGAAAAGAACTTAATTTCCACATTAGCATTTTGATTTTATTCTTACCAACTGCTACATGATGTAATCTTTTTGTAAAGAATTTTGGATAAGATAGAATTCGTTGTGATCCAGAAAAGTTCATTGGAATTAATGCTTCAAACAAAAAAGATTTTTATCTCACCTTTTATTTAGAGCTTGTGACATCATACATGTCATATAAAAGTGTCATATAACACTTTTTTTTCTCACTAACTACCCGGTGAGATAGGTTGAGCTGAAAGAGAATTGGCTTCTACGGCTAAGCTTAGACTTGAACCTAGTTCTCTCTGCTCCTAGTCTGCAACACTTTAGTTATCTCAAAAGACACTTTAATAAATAGCATTTATTATTCACTTATCACATTTTGGAACCACCCATCTCCCTCACAGAGAAACTCTGAGTAATGTACAATAAAACATGAAAATATAAAAACAGTACATAAAAGTTAAAATTTAAAAAGCAGCAAGTGTAAAAGATGAAGGGAGGGCTTTCAGGTGCCATTTAATTGCCAGACTGAAGTTAGCTGATAACTACCAAACATAATGTATTTTAATAATGCATATTGCTGGCATTCTTGAATTATGCATATTTAGATTTGTCTATTTCTTGCACTGCAGGCTGCTTCCCATTTGAGGAAGCTCTTTTCTGATGCTCCAGTTGAGTCTGTTGTGCGAGTGACTGGGATTGTTATTCCCCGGCCTCCTGGACAGGCAAACCCTGTAAGTATTTTAAGGAGGAACCCTCTACTTTTAAGTAAGTACAGTTTATTGCTTTGGGCTACCAAAATGATTTCTTAAAAGCTATAACTGTTGAGAATAAATGGGCACGTTTTCATTTGCCATGCAAGTTTCTTGGAAGTAGCCAGGGAGCACAATTTGGTAAACAACTATCTGCTTCTGTACCTTATAGCTGTTAATTATAATGGTAGCTGCAGAATGATCCTTGTCTTCTTGGCAGCTATTTGGTTTGGAAGTATCTTTCTTCAGCTTAGCACTGTAAAAGTCCTCTGCTCTCTCAAAAGACTCCACAGTTTCTGCCTTAATGTTGTCTGTGCTTGGAATTTCCAGGCAATATACCTGCACAATACATCACTTTTTAAATTTTCTTCACATCTCTCCTCAAATCCCACTCTTTCCATGCACCCTTATTTCCCAGATAGGTTGATTTCTATGCTTTCCAGCAGGCAGATCTTCTGTGTAAATATGGATTCTTTCTGTAGTCTGAAGTAAAGCAACTTGTTTGACAGTAGTAAACCCTTGAAGTTTCTTGTCTGTAGGATTAAAATTTTCAAAAAAAAATTGAAGATTTATATTGTGCCTGGCTGGTAATCTAACAAATTTATCTTCAGGGCAGAGATCTTTTTTTGTCAATTTCTGCAAAGTACAGATAATACTTCAAAAATAGTTATGATACTTAGCTATTTAGACAAGCCAGGAAGACCATGCTTTTTTTCCTTTCCCCAAGCCTGCTCTTGCCTGGCCCATTAAGTTGTGAGTTGAAATGGGTAAACAGAGATGTTGACTTGAGATTCAAGAGGTCCTGGTCTGTGAAGCTCAAAGAAATTCATGGTCTCTCAAACTCCAAGTTTGTGAAGGGGAAGGGGAAATCAGATTCTGCATTTTGCCAAGTTAATTATCCTACCACCACACCATCTGGTTAAAAAACACAATGAATCTATTTTCTGGGCACAATAAATAGAGCTGTTGTTTTGTTAATTAAAGTGGTCTCTTTCAATTTATTTAGAGGATGCAAACTGGAGATATTGAAATAAAAGCAGAAACTGCAGAGGTTCTGAATTACTGTAAGAAACTACCATTTGAAATAAAAGATTTCATCAAGGTAGATATACCTTTCTTATTTCTGTTTTGTGTGGTATTTATTTCTGCCTAATGGAATATTTGGGACAGCACACCTTGGCAATTCTTGCACATCTGTTCTTTTTAGCCCTTCTATTTCCTCTCTATAGAAAAGAATAGGAATGCACACAAATGGAAAATGTATTTTGCTTCAAATCCAAAACAAACTATTGCATTCTGGAAATTCTGCAGAACTAGCTGCTGTTCAGCATAAACAAAATCCAGAATGTTTGGATTGTTCAGGGTTTCAGATAAAATAAAATCCAGAGAGATTCCAGAGTGATTTGGATCTAGGAGGGATGACATTTGCCACATTTGATAGAATATGGTGCAAAAGTTTAAATTGCTATCCTTAAAAACTGACACTTCAATAAAAGTGCCCATGTATTTTTATTATGAATCAGAATGGGATGAACCTTGTAGTAATACAAAACAACAGTACAATACAATAAATACAATACAATACAAATACAGTACAGAATAGTAGTGGGGATCTTTAAGTATTCTGACATCAACTGGGAGATAAACTGCACGTAGTGGGAGATCAATTGGGAGATTTCCTGATGAAACTAGCAAACAACTTTGACTCCCAAAAGATAGAAAAAGGAACTGCCAAAAAGTAGGGGGAGAAAGGAAAAGTCAGCTATACTTGACTTAATTCTCACTAACAGAGATTAAATGATAGAGGTTGTTAAAGTTATGGGAACGTTGGGGAAGAGTGAGTATGTGATAATTGGAAGCCAACATAATGCCGGCACAAGTAATAGAACAAAGTCAGACTTTAAGAGAGCTGATTTCAATTTTAGAGCTTGGGAAGGATTCCATGAATGGAAATCTTTAAGGGGAAAACAACTCAAGAATCTTAGGAAACTTAAAAATGAGATTATCAAAGTCTAGTCTCACACAATACCACTGAAAAAGAAAAAGAAAAGATCCCAGAAGAATCCGAGCATGGTTGCAAAAAGAACTCTGATAAACTGAAAGACAAAAAGGACAGGTATAACAAGTGAAAAGAGGGGCACATAACTAAAGCAAAATAACAATATATTCCAGAATCTACAAAGTCAAGAAAGCTAAGACTCAGAATAAACTAAGACTTGCAACAAATGTCAAAAATAATTTTTAAAAAACCTTTCAATACGTAAAAAACAAGAAAAAAGTCAAGGAACTGACTGATGCACTACTAGGAGAAGATGGCAAGGAGGTCACAGGCAACAGGGAGAAAGTAGAGCTGCTTAATTCTCTCATTGCATTTGTCTTTATGCAATAGAAAAAAATAGTCCAAGCTATCAAAAACATAAAAGACAGATTAGAAATACAAGTGAAGAATTGGTAAAATTCTTGGCAAGAAAATGGTAAGACAGTACCTATCCACTCTAGACAAGTTTGAATCACTGGACCAAATGTATTACATCCCAGAGTTCTGAAATTACTAACAGACGTGATCTTGGAATCACTGGACCATATCTTCCAAAAATCCTGGAGCACAAGGGAACTACCAGAGGACTGGAAAAGAGCTGATATGGTTTCCATCTTCAGAAATAGGGAAAAAATGGATCTAGGAAACAACAGACCAATCAATCTGACATCAATACCCGTGAACATGGGTTTGTGAAAAACAGGTTATGTCAGACAAAACATATTGTATTCTTTGACAAAATGACTAAATTAGCAAATCAGCGAAATGCTATGGACATAGTATATTTTGACTTCAGCAAGGCATTTGACGAAGTAGACCACAACCTATTTCTGTTAAGAGAGAAAAATGTGGGATAGACTGCATCACCACCAGATGGATTCGTAACTGGCTGAACATATGCACTCAATGTGTAGTCTTGAATGGAACTACATCTACGTAGAGGGAAACGTAGTTAGCTATCCCAAGGTTCTGTTTTAGGCCCCATACTCTTCAAGTCTTCATGAATGATTTAGATGAAGGGGTAGAAGGGGAACTCATCAGATTTGCAGATCACACCAAGCTGGGGGGAATAGCCAAGATTTTAGATGATAGGCTCAAGATCCTAAAGGATCTTGACAGACTTAAAATCTAAACCCTATGCAACAAAATGCAACTCAATTGCAGTAAGGTTTTACACTTAGGCAAGAAAAACCAAATGCACGGGTATAGAATAGGTGGTACCTGACTCAACAGCAAAAACTGTGAAAGGGATCTAGGTAGGGGTCCTAGTGGACAACAACTTAAGTATGAACCAGCACTGTGCTGCAGCTACCAACGCAATTGTAGACGGCATCAAGAGGGGGATATTATCAAGGTCACATAAAGTGTTAGTACTGCTTTATATTGCTTTGATAAGACCACACATGTAATATTTAATCGATTTCTGGTCACCATGATGTAAAAAAGATGTTGAGATTCTAGAGAGAGTGCAGAGAAGAGCAAAAAAGGTTGGGGCTGAAAGCTGACACATACAATGAATGTTTGGGTATTTCTGGTCTAAGAAAGGGAAGGACTAGGGCAGGGATGGCTAACCTTTTTGCCATCGCATGCCAGGGGGGAGGGTCGCGCGCGTGCCCACACCCATAATTCTATGCGCCCCGTGCATGTATGTGCGACCCCCTGCTCCTGGCATGTTTTTCTCTCTCACCTGGCTCCAGAACCTCTCTAGGAGTCTGGGGAGGGCGAAAATGGCCTCTCCTCCCTCCCCCTGGAGATCCTCTGGAGGCCGAAAACGGCCCGTTTCTGGCCTCTGGAGGTCCTCCGGGGGGCGGGGGGGTAGACCTCCCCAGACTCCTAGAAGGCTCTGGAGCCAGGTGAGAGAGAAAAACGGGCTTTCCCCACCATTGCCCAGGCCCTCCGGAGGCAGGAAACAACGTGTTTTCCTACTTCTGGTGGGCCCAGAAGGCCTGAAAATCAGGTGGGCTGGCATGCACATGCACGCCAGAGCTGAGCTCATGTGCCCACTGATATGGCTACGCATGCTACAGGTTCGCCATCATGGACTAGGGTGACATAATAGCAGTCTTCCAATATTTGAGTGGTTGCCACAAAAAAACAGAAGTCAACCTCTTCTCCAAAGCACCTGAGGTCAGGACAAGTAATGGATGGAAACTTATCAAGGAGAGATCCAACCTAGAAATAAGGACAAATTTCCTGTCAGTGAAAACAATCAGTGGAATTGCTTGCCTCCAGAAGCAATTGTGGGTGCTCCATCACTGGAGGTTTCCAAAAATAGATCATATAACTATTTGCCCAGAATGGTATGGAGTCTCTGGCTTCAGCAAGACTTGAACTAGAAGATCTCCAAAGTCCCTTCTGACTCTGTTATTATTGTATTATTCTGTAAAATTATTCCAGCAATGAGGAATATATTTAGTAATAGACAAGATATGAATTGGAAGAAGTGAGTGAAGAGTAATGGTTTGGCATAAAAACTTTGTTTTTAATTTAGGTAACAATATTTTGTGCTTCGTGTTGGTTTTAGGAGGTATAAATGCTGGTTTTCCTTTATAAAATAACATTCTTTTCTTCCTCAGAAAACTGAAGCACTGCGAATGCAGTATCGTTATTTGGACTTAAGAAGTATTCAGATGCAGTATAACCTCCGGCTGAGATCCCAGGTGGTGATGAGAATGCGAGAGTATCTCTGTAATCGTTATGGTTAGAAAAACAGAATTGTTAACAGTTAACTTTTTTTTCTCCTTTCACTTACTGTGGTGCTGACAAGATTTATCAAATCTTATTTTAGATTTTGTGGATGTAGAAACACCAACACTATTTAAGAAAACACCAGGAGTAAGTATGCAAAGACATCTTTTCTGTACATATATTGTCTTATAAAATTATCAAATATCAGAAAGTAATTACATCATGTAGCCCAAATATCTAAAAGAATAGTGACTAATTCAATTGTTAAGATTACCCATAATTCTTCTTTTCTAAGGCAGCAAAATTGGTCTTAGATATGGGGTAGATATTTGGTGTCCTGGGATGATTCAGCATTTATATTGAACTCACCAGCTCAGAACTTTATAGCTGCCATAGTTACTTCAAGGATTTTTCTGGCCCGATGCATTACGAATAGGAAGCTTACGACCTAAAATTGGATGGTGGTTGTCTCAGTCAGCCTTTGTTTAGCAGGGGTCCTCAAACTATGGCCCGCCAAAGCCATTAATCCAGCCCATGCAAGACATGAGGCTGCCCCGCCCACATCACCCCACCTACCCTCTGGCCCCTACCCAAGGAGGCCAAAAACGGGGCACGCGGAGGCTTTGGGAGGCCAAAAACAGGCCCGTTTTTGAGCAACAGTGGTAATGGAGGCCGAGGAGGCCAAAAACGGGCCTGTTTTTGGCCTCCCAAGACCTCCAGAGGGGGAGAGAGAGAGAAAGAAAAAGACACACACACACATACACACACACACACAAACAGAAGTCCCTCACACACCCCAAGACAGCCACATCCCTTCATTAACCTACTTTCCACCACCAAGAGCACAACAAATTAAAGTTTAATTTGGGTGTATTGTTTAATAGTCTGTTAAATTGGCTAAGCCCATCCAGCCACATGACCACCTACCCACGCCCACCCAGCTGGTCTAGCCCCCCCAACAGTCTGAGGGACCGTGAATTGGCCCCCTGTTTAAAAAGTTTTGAAGATCTTTGGTTTAGACTGTTCCCTTTGGAACTTAGAGAACAATAGAATCCAGAGAACTTTGGAGATTTTGCTTAGCATAGTCAGAATTTTAGTTTTGTTACGAAATTATGTAATGGAGAATATTCTTTATATAAATAATTCTTATTAAAACTTTAAAAGGAAGATAAAAACTAATACAAACTAATATAAAGAAAGCAAGAAAAAGCTAAAGGTGCAAAGGAAGAAAAAAAATAGAAAAGAAACATAAAAGATACAAAGAAGTTTCTTTACAGCTTGTTTGACAAAGAGAGTTGTTAACATAATGGTTGTTAAGCATCATTTTCTGCAACCAAAACCTTCATTAATACACTAGTTCCGTGATGGCGAACCTATGGCACGAGTGCCACAGGTGGCACGCGGAGCCATATCGGTGGGCACATGAGTGTTGCTCTAGCTCAGGTCCAGCGTGCATGGGCACGCCAGCCAGCTGATTTTCGGGCCTTCCGGGCCCACCAGAAGTTGGGAAACGGGCCATTTCCGGCCTCTTGAGGGCCTCCGGGAGGGGCCTGTTTTTGCCCTCCCCAGGCTCCAGGAAAACCTCTGGAGCCTGGGGAGGGTGAAAAACAGGCCTTCTGGGCCCACCAGTAACTTTTGCCATTGCGTGCCAAAAGCGGGGAGAGCATGGGAGGGTTACGCGTGCATGCGCGGGGGGTGGGTGGGGCATGGGGGGCATTGAATTATGGGTGTGGGCATGCATGCATGTGAACCCCCCATGCTTCCCTCGCTTTTGGCACGTGACGGCAAAAAGATTAGCCATCACTGCACTAGTTACCGAAAAGCTGCAAGGAATGCAACCTGCCAAATAACAACTGGAACACAAAAAAGTGCTATCATCTCTTTTTGTTCATGGATAGATTTACGTTTTTAAAAGAGTGAAGAAGTCTTTTTAAAAAATCCATCCTAACTACATGAGATTCATAGGGGAGAGGAGTAAACTGTGTGTGTGTGTATTTGTGTATTTGCTATGTATAAATCAATTTATATATTTGATATATTCAGTATAAATCAAGTATCAGAAATGTGTGTGTATACAGTATATGTACTGTGTATGTGTACTGTATATGTGTATGTATATGTATGGGGAGAAGGCACTGGAATTTCATTTTAATGTGTGCCATTGTACACACAGAAAATGATGATAAAGGTTATCTTGAAAAGCAGTAACCTAGGTCTTCTTACTATTTCTTAATACGCTTCAAGAACTTTTGTTAATTTCTAACATGAGAACTGACTTTGCATGATCATGTAAATAAGGCTCCCCAACCCCCGGGCCATGGACTAGTACTGGCCCGCCACCTGCTGGCCCACAAGCTGTGGGCAAGTGCACGAAGCTTCATTTGTGCATGTGTGGGAGTTAGGTTGCACGTGCAAAACCATTCCCTCTCCCCCTGTCACTGCTGCTGCTGATCCATGGAGCCGGAAATGTTTGGAACCACAGATGTTAATGAAATACAGTGCAGGAGATATATTTTGGGAAATGGTGCATTATTGTACTTCCATTTCCTGATTAAATGCAATGGATAGTGGATTACATTTTTCAAGTGAGGTTTGGCTGAAATAAATATTTTGTATTCAAACTAGAAGTTTCCTCGTTTTTTTTTCATCTAAAGGCAATGTAATTCCAGCTTTAAATTTCATCATCCCTTTAATACCAGGGTGCAAAAGAATTTGTGGTGCCTTCCCGGGAGGCTGGAAAGTTCTACTCACTTCCTCAGAGCCCTCAGCAGTTTAAACAGCTCCTAATGGTAGGAGGTCTGGACAGGTGAGCTTCTTGGGGCCCCACCAGCACAATAATGTTTTCAAGGTAGCATTAAAACTCTGGTCTGCAGTTTGTGGTGAGACGTTAATGGATAGACTGAGTTAGTTTGTCACACAAACTGATTATTTGCCAATTAATCAAGTTCCATGCTAAAACGATCTGCCTTACAGTACTGTAACGCTCTATGTCTGCCTAGAAGATTCACATTTGAAATCTTCTTGCAAATATTTTTTGTACTGTGCAGTCTATTACCACAATCTAATCATCTATGAGATGGAGAACCAGGTTGCTGAATCATGGCATATATAAAACATGTAAGGATTGGGAATTGGCACTATTTTATGATGATTCTGCTTCTACTTTAGTGGGTGGCTCTAGTCAGTAGTTGGGGGTATGTGTGTGAGAGAGACAGCACTCGTTCTCTTGGTTGCTCCAGTATCAGTTTCCCCTCATATTATTTAATAACTATGAAACCACTAGGAGAGAGCATCCAGTTTGGAGTGAGGTGTCATCAGCACACTGATGAAAGTCACTTACACATTTCCACCTTGGACTGAACAGTAGAAAATCTGAACCAGGCTGTCAAGGTTTGGATGAGGTAAAAGAAGACTAAATCCTACTAAAATGGAGTTACTATTTATAAAGAAACATCTAATAATTACTGTAGATGAGATTATGCTTTCCCTAAAGGAATTGGTTTGGGATTTAGGGGTGCTCATAGCCCTTGCTTACATGGCAGGTGGAAGCTTGGTCAGGGGCCAGATCATTAGCGGTCTTACAAGCCTAATTTATAATGCTTGTTACCACCTTTATAATCTTAACATGGGGTGGTCCCAGATTTTATATCAAGGAACACCTGACCAAATTGGCATGTGCACATTTCTTCTCATCACCTTGAACATTCCACCACAGAAAATATATAGATTTATATATGAATATAGGCTGGAGAACAGGCCTTTTTTGTAGTGCCCCCTAGTCTAGAACACATTTCCTCTGGAGATGAATTTATCCCCAGTTATACTAGCATTTTGTATGGGTGATAAAAATACTTATGCCTTTGTCCCAAGCTGATTATGAGTGCTCATCTTGTGATTCATTCATTCATTATAAATTACATTTTCTTTTTATTTTGTTGGGCACTACCCAGATTCTCACCAGCTTGGATGGTTTGCAGTTGTAGTGAGAGAAAGAAATGTATATTTAAAAAAATCAGATTTAGCAGTGGAATAAAAGTATCTTCTGACTGTCCCTTTTCTGGCAGTGCCGAGAATGTCTTGTCCACTCATAGGCAACTCAAAGAATGCAGAAGTCTCAGTATGTCAAGCATATAAACCACTTCTTTTTCTTTGCAGTTCCCCACGCAGGGGAACTTTTCTGTGCCTATGGATTAATCAATTTCTAAATATGGAACAAATGTTTATTCTGTTTTAAATTCAGATTATAGCAATTTTTTCAGATGTATATTCTTTCCAAACCTCCTGTTTTGAGAGATCATGCTACTTGAGAAAGATACTCTGCAACCAGAATGTAATTTTCTAATGACAGATATTTCCAAGTTGCCCGCTGTTACCGAGATGAAGGTTCAAAGCCAGACAGACAGCCTGAATTCACTCAGGTAATTTATTTTTGTTTGGAATAAGATTAAAAAGCATTAAAATAGGCATTGTTTTTACCTGTAACTATAAGGATTACCATCCATTTAGTATTTGGGAGTTTAGTGGCTTTGGAAGAGGAAAATCTGAGTATGTAATTACAATGCAAAGTAATTGGGAACTGAATACTTGTCATCTCACTGTTGTTACTTGCAGCACTGACCAAAATACTGTTCTGTGATTCAGCTTTATCATTCAGTATACAGAGCAAATAATATTGAGTAGTGGTGGAAAATGGAAAAGTGTCATTTGTTCCACTGTTGAGAGATATTTCTGTTTTGGCATTACAGTTAACACATTACTTCATTTCTATGATCTAGTACTGCCAACCATTTTTGCAAATGGAATCCCAAATTCACCAAAATGACATGCACTATGCTTGTTTATTAGATTTATATCCTGCACTTGTGACTTATGTACCTATGTACAATGAAGTCTGACTTTATGGGGTGTGTTGTGTGTATTAGTAAATTAACAATTAAAAAATAAAGTGATCAAAATTTCCAAGAGCACTCAAAATATAATTTTTAAAAATATGGATATTAGTAATTATTTTATAAATGGGGTTGATGTAAGTATATGGAAAAGAGTTGCTCAAAGATACTTTGTGTGTTTTAAAACTAATCTACATTTGCAAAATTGCTAGGACTAGTTTGTGTGCAATAGTATTTGCTTCATCTAATAACATCTTCTGAAGTATATCGTCTGTAATAAATATGCTAGCATCTAAGGTAACATGACTTTTTTCCTGCAGCAAGTTAGCATAGATAATTCCCAGAAAATTGTATAGAAGGGACAGAGAAGAGAGAATTAATGGGCAAAGAAATTGGCCTAAAAACCATGAAAACCATACAGCTCCAAAATCTGAGCATGTGCAAGTATTTCACTGAAATGGGTGCAGTAAGCCTAGACTCTGAAGGAAAGACTGTTCTCTAGAATTGTAGCCTTTCTAGTAAAATGCATTTTCAAAGAAATATATATTTTGCAAAAACATTAAATAGAATAATGGTGATATTTATATGTCTTATTTTTTTTAAAAAAAATCTCTTCTTTATTTCTCTCCCCGAAGATAGATATTGAAATGTCATTTGTGGAGCAAGATGGAATTCTGGCTTTAATCGAGGGCATGCTGCAGTATTCCTGGCCTAAGGAAAAGGGGCTTATCAAAATACCCTTCCCTTCAATCACCTATGATGAGGCACTATCTACTTATGGGACTGATAAACCTGATACTCGTTTTGGAATGAAGGCATGTTCATTTACCAAAATTACCTATTTGCTTGACTCCCACACCCCCGCTGCTATATTGAAGGCCTATTAACTGCAATGGGATTTGTTGATCATCTTCTTCCTAGTGTATTCCCATAGGTGCAGGGTCCGCTTTTCGGATCATTGAGTGCCACTTTGCACGTCTCCAGGACGCAGCCTCATGGCTTGCATATCTTTATTGATGGTGTTTTACCACCTCTGTTTTAGGATTTGTTGATATTTTGATAAATTTGTTTTGTCAAGCATGGGTGTTGTGAGCAGTATATTGAGTGAGTCAAATATTGTGTAATTTGCATATTGAATTTATGCTAATTTGTTGGATTCATATTTCTCAGCCCTTTGATGTCCCAGTTCTAAACGCTGCCTCTTACAAAATACATACGGACCTTTGGGCTTTCACTAGCTTTATTGCTAGACAGTGATTGAAGAAAGCTGTGTTGAATTCTTGCCTAAACTACCAGTTGTCCATATGGATGCTTAATAAAATCAATCCTATATTGCTTAAGAGGGAGTGTCAATTGGTGACTACTGAAAAGACTCTGGGTCCCAATCCAGGAATATTTCCAAGTTTCATATAGTACAACTAATGATTTAATGATTTAGTGAAGAGGAATTTGTTTAAATTAGATGTATGTCAATTTACATCATTTTTAGAGAGCAAATTTGGTGTAGTGGTTAAGGCATCATGCTAGAAATTAGGAGACCGTGAGTTATAATACCTTGGCAAGTTGGGCAACCTTGGACCAGTCACTTTTTCTCAGCCCTAGGTAGGAAGTAGTAGCAAATCACTTCTAATAAAATTTGCCAAGAAAACTGCAGACTTGTCCAGATAGTTTCCAAAAACCAGGCATGATTGAATGGAAGAAGAAAAAAAGATAGCCTCTGTACAGTTAGGTAACTGGTCCAAATGGCATAATTTACAGACTTTCTTACCCACGACACCTTTAGTTTCTGGGGATCAAATTCATTTACCTCTCCCCATCTTTTAACCAGTTTCTTCAAAAATGCCACAGTCTCACTGGGAGGTATTGATGGGCAACAAAGAACAGAATAGCAATTACCTATTTTTAATACTGTCTCAATATCACTTGTTGGCTTTTCCTAGCAATCTTATGTAGATCTATGTAGAATTTTGTGATGAGGCAGAGCTAAGTGTGGTGACATATTCTATTATAGAAAATGACATATTCCATTCTAATTGTGAGATTAGTGGGATTAAATAATGCAGCTTCATAATGCTGGATTACTTGTTTATTTATTCCTTGATCTCAAGGATATAAAGGATTTTTTAAAAATTAAGGATAATTTATTATGTAAGTTGAATTTAACTTCTGCAAGCCAGAAAGATTCACATCAAACCTTAGTTCCAACTTAATCAAAAACTATTTTCAGACATTATGCTTTTAACTCTTCTTGTAATAGAACAACAAGGTAAGGTGAAGTGAGGCAATGATCAGATATAGTCATGTAAGGGTTGGCCAGATTCCATGATTATCTCATTTGCCTCGAATTTGTTGTTCAAATAACAGGAAATCTGTTGCAGAAAATCTATTCTGGAATATACATTAAAACAACTAATAAATAATAAAATTTGATATTTTATCAAATTATTATGCATTTCTGCTTTTAATTTGTGTGAAAGAGAAATATGGAGATCTGTGCTGTGTTTTAAAGCAGTAATTTTTGATAGTTCTTATTGTGCTACACACTTGCCACATTTGATAATAGTGATATCTTGGTACTCATTGTTAATTGGTTCTGGGAGGCATGATGAGTATCAAAAAACAATGAGTACCAAACAGATTTTTCCCATAAGGAATAATGTAGTGAGTCACAAGGCAGCCGACACCAAGGTATTCTAGCTTGTGGATTGAGTAACAAATAATGATGAGTAGCAGGACAAAATTTTGATATCAAAATGCACTGAGTACCAAACTCAAATGAATTTCAAAGAAGTTGAGTACCAAGGTTCTAATGTAATGAGTTACAGAAGCTTGTGTCAATCACAACTGTTCTTTTAAGATACCCCAGATGTTTCTTGCACTGCAGACTGTGATTTTGTTAAATTGGAAGCGAAGGGGGGGGGGGTGTCCATCTTTCCTGAAACTAAAGCACTGTTTTATTGGCTACCATAAATTATCACAGCCTTGTTATGAGAATTCAGCCCAAAGCCTCTGTTCCCATTCACAAGGAGTTGTAGTGGCAGCTGTCCCAATGTCTTGAACAAAATTCAGCAGCTGATGAGTATAGGATGTAAAGCTAAGCCCTTTTCCAGTTGTGTTTGAAACTGCTTTCCCTTCCCTTGTTCTTTTTCAGTCATATTCCTGTTGTCACAATTATGGTATTTATATCTTTTCTTCCAATGCCAGATCATTGATGTAAGTCACATTCTCAGGAATGCAGATGTTGACTTTTTGAAGAACTCTCTCAGTGAACCCTACGCTACAGTGAAAGCTATTTGCATTCCCCAGGGAGCGGTGAGTGAAGCTGTTTGTGGTAAGGGGAAATGTCCTTTATCTTGGATGCTGTCATTTATCAAGCTGTTATTTCTATGATGAGCTCTACAAATATGTTCTCTTTGTCTCTCTGGCTTGCATACAAGTATGCTTGATTGAAAAAGCAAAATTTATCTTTTCAGGAGAAGTCAAACTGGTTTCAGTAAGATCTATTTCTTTAAAAAAAGAATACATTAAACTAATGTATTGCTTTGTATCTTGAAATTAAAATAATACTGAATAAAATAAAGCAGGTTTATAGAGATTTGTCAAACTCAGTACAGTTAGTGAATAGAAAAAATGGTGATGTGTGAGATAGATGTCCTTGTAGAAAGAAGTAAAAAGGTAAAAGTTTCCCTGTCAGTTGTGCCCTATTGTAGGTATGGTTTCTTGTCCAAGGGAGCCAGCATTGTCCAAAGACAATTCTACTATAGCGAGGATCCAGCAGTCATTACAGGTTTAACTTGGAGTTCTGGTGACGACTTAGTCTGCAATTTGTGAAGCTCCTCCCACATCCACTGACTACCCAGATCTCAGACTCAGTCGTTCTGGTTAGACCTATTTTGGCTGAGCTGGGAATTATTCTTTAAATTAGATAATAATTCCTTCTGGTAGTTAGTTCTTTCCTTACTTGCAGGATTGCAGAGCTCCCAGGGACCTGGTTGAGAGCTCTGCTTTCCCCAGCGAGAGGAGCTCACGCCCAATACCGCTGAGGACCGCTTTTTACAGCGGTGGGTCTGCAGGCTGGCAGGCCCAATTTGGCATCCCTGGGGTGTTGCTCCATACGCTTGCTGGCTGTGGCTTACTCTGGACTCAGTGGGCCTGGAGAATCACCTGTCTGTGTGAGGCTTCTCCAGAGGTCTTTGCAGGCAGCACTGGAGCTTGGAAGCCCGTTCCTGCTCACTTCGGAGGGTTTTTTTGGGTGTTCCCCCCCCACCTTAAAGGAGCCTTGCCTTTGCAGAGGTTTTAGTAGCTTTTTGTGGTGGTGGCCATTTTGTTTCCTTTGTTGTGTCGGCCATTTTGTTTTCCTTTGTGGCGGTGGCCATTTTGTTTCCTTGTGGCATCGGCCATTTTGTTTTCCTTTGTGGGGGCAGCCTTTTTGTTTTCCCTTGCTGGGGCGGCCATTTTGGTCTATACTCCTCTGAGTGCCGGCACAGGAATTTAACCTCTTTCCAGCCGCTTCAAGCCCAGCCTTTCTATGGCTTCCAAGCCTCCCTCTCGCCCTTCTAAGAGACCAGCTCCATCTCAGCCCTCAATTTCCTCATCTACCCGTTCGGATTCAGGCCATTCTAAAAGGAGCAAGGTTTCTGCTTCCAAAGCCCAGCCTGCTCAGAAAGGGTCTCGATCTAGCAAAAGGGTGGAGGCTCAAAGACATAAGTCCCTGGAAAGGGCAGTTGAGAGAGCAGTTCAGCAGGCCACTAGAGGGGAGTTTCCCCAGTCTCCAGCCATGGAGGCTTCTGCTGTGGAGCCTATTGCTTCTCCTGATCAGCCTGGAATGGCTTCCTGGTCTCCAGATGTGAGCACAATTCCTCCTTCTCAAGCTGAGGCTAGTGCTCTTTTTGGGGCTGTTCAGCATTCCCCCCCACCTCCCCATATTTTTCCTGTTTTGCAGGTTATAGCTTCCCCTCAGGTGGCCCCTCAGGCTCCAGTTTTAACTCCTTAACAGGAGTCAGTTCAGTCTCCTCCTGAACCTATCGCCACCCAGGGAGAGGCTTCTCTTACTCCTTCTGGGATGGTTCCTAGCCAACCTCTTGATTTAGCAGCCCTTATTCAAGAGGCTGTGCAGCAGGGCATTGCTTCAGAAGGGCAACGTAGTACTGGATCCTGGGTTTCAGAACAGGCCAGGACTAATGGGGCTTTACTCACTCAGGGTTCTGCTGACCTTGAACAGGCACAAGAGCAGGATTATTATGGAACCTATGCTGGTCAGGGGTCTGCTACAGGGGAGGAGCTAGATGAGCCTGGTTTATCTGATGATGAAGATCTTTCTCCTGATCAACCTTCATTCGTTGGGTTATTTAAACCTCAGGTTTTCAGATCCCTTCTCCACAAGGCCAAATTAACCACTGGCCTGGGTCTCCCTTCACAGAAGCCTGACTCTTTGGGTGTGGAAGCAGGGGCTTCCTCTTCCCTATTTGAGGAACCTACTCTGGAAACGGAGGAAATCCCAGGTCCTAAGATGTTTAAGGATGTTATTACTAGACAATGGTCAGCCCCAGTTTCTGGGCCTAATCCTAGTTCGGTGGACAGACGCATTTATAATCTGGATTCTAACATCTCTTCAATTTTGCAGGTTCCAACAGTGGATCCGCCTATTGTGGCTCTATCTAATCCTTCAGTGCTCACAGGCCCTCCGGAGGAAGGCCTCCATCCTGAGGACAAGCGTTTAGAGCACTCCCTGACCAAGGCTCTCCAAAGTGCAGCATGGGCCATTCAGGCTTCTTCGGCAGCCTCTTTCTTTAACAGGGCTACCCTTATGTGGGTTAGACAACTGCAGGGTCGCTTACCTTTGTCTGACACTAGGGCTCTACAGGATATCAATAAAATTATAGCAGCTCTGGAGTATTCTGCTGATGCCACTCTTAACGCCTCCAAATTTGCAGCTAAATCCATTGGTTCCAGCATCACCTCTCACCGCCTCCTTTGGCTTCGCCAATGACAGGCTGATACTAACAATAAGTGGTGTTTGGCATCTTCCTCATATTCGGGGAACCTTCTCTTTGGTCCTCCTCTTGAGCCCTTACTTATCAAATCCAAGGATAAGAGGAAAATCCTGCCTAGCTTGTCCTGAAGGTCAGAAGGTCATCCTTCCCCTTCTTCCTTTCGGCCCTTTCGAAACCCCCCCCCCTCTAGTTTTCCTTCCTCCAGGTTCCAGAGATTTCAATCTCCCAGGCAAGATAGATTCCAGGACAGGCAATCGGGTCCTGGATTCCGCAGCCAAGGTCGCAAATCTTTCAGAGGGGGGAGGGGTCGTTCTTCCCGCAGGTTTCGCTGACTCTTTGCCCGACCCTCCCATAGGAGGCCGCCTGGCACTCTTTGCCAGCCAGTGGGAGGCATCGACCTCAGATGCCTGGGTCAGGGAGACGGTCTCCCAGGGACTATCTTTAGAATTTCTTTCCACACACCCCTCCCAAGATTCCTCAGGGTCCCTCTCTCGTGGGACAGGTCTCAACGGCTTCTACTGGAAGAGGCGGTGGCGCACCTCCTTCAGATCCGGGCCATCGAACCAGTTCCAGTACACCAAAGAGGACAGGGGTTCTACTCCCACCTGTTCCTCATACAGAAGTCATCGGGGGGTTGGAGGGCCATTCTCGACCTGAAGTCACTGAACCGTCGCATAATCTACCGTCGGTTCAAAATGCAATCTCTTCAATCCATCCTAGAATCTGTCAGGGAAGGAGACGTCCTCACGTCTATCCATCTGACGGAGGCATAACTTCACATTCCCATCTGTTTGGCCCATCACAAATTTCTTCGCTTTTGTCTGGCGTTTCGTCATTACCAGTACCGGGTTCTTCCATTCGGACTCTCCTCGGCTCCCCGAATGTTCACCAAATTGATGGCAGCGCTAGCGGCCTCCCTCCGAACGGTTCCCATTCGGATCCAGTTTACCTGGACGATCTATTGATTCAGTCCAGCTCGGAGAGGTTAGCGCATCAGGACCTGCTCACCACCATTCAGGTCCTGAAAAGTCATGGTTTCTCAATCAACGAGGCCAAGAGCCACCTGGTACCAACGACTCATATTCAACATCTGGGGGCCGTAATAGATTCCATCCAGGGCAAGGTTTATCTGTCATGAGTGCCTGATCAGTTTGTGGTCCCTAGTCAGGCAGGTCTCTCTAGGACAGCTGGTTCCAGTGCGTCGGCTGTCGCAGCTTCTCGGGAAGATGGTGTCCTGTATAGGGATCGTCCCTTGGGCCCGTCTCCATTACAGGGCTCTGCAGTGGTTTCTCCTACACTTTCAATGGTCCCTCATGAGTTCTTCCAATGCCCTAGTTCGGCTATTACCCAAAGTTCTTCTTTCTCTAACCTGGTGGATGTCCCCGGCCCTATCCAAGGGACGTTTTTTCAGGGAACCTCCTCTGTTGGTCCTGACCACCGATGCCAGTCTCTTCGGCTGGGGTGCACACTTGGGGAACCTGTTTGCTCAGGGTCGCTGGAGCCAGGCCGATCTATCCAACGGTATCAATTGGTTGGAGCTCAGAGCCATTCACTTAGTTTTGAGGGCATTCCAGGACCAGCTGAAGGGCACTCACATTCTAGTCAGGACAGACAACATAGCAGCAAAGGCCCACGTGAATCGCTTAGGGGGAACGCAGTCACGACGTCTGATGGAGGAGTCCGACCTGCTGGGCCTTTGGTTGGAGAAACACCTGGAATCCATCAGAACCGCCCACATCTCCGGAGCAGCGAATGTGCGAGCAGATCTTCTCAGCAGGGCCACAGTGGACCAGGGCGAGTGGCGTCTTCGACCAGCCATCTTCCGCCAGATCTCCCGACGATTCGGGACTCCAGCTGTCGACCTGTTCACCTCCAGCAAGAATCATCAGACGAGCAGGTTCTTCTCGCGGTTTCCAGACCAGGGGGCAGAAGCAGTAGACGCCCTTCGGAGTCCCTGGCCACAAGGGATTCTGTACGCCATCCCACCTTTGGCGATTCTTCCCAAGGTCATCCGGAAGCTTCTCGTTGAGGAGGCCGAGCTGATCATCATCGCCCCCCATTGGCCTCGCCATCCTTGGTTCACGGACCTGGTAGCTCTGTCGGTGGCTCCTCCTTGGCGTCTTCCTCAAGACGAGAGCTCTCAGTCAAGGAGATCTTCTGCATCCAGACATCGAGTGGCTTCAACTAACCGCATGGAGGTTGAGCGGCAAATCTTCCACAGTCGAGGTCTCTCGTCTGACATCATAGCTACCCTTCAGGCATCTCGTCGGGCTTCCACGAACTGCATTTACAACTCCACCTGGCTGTCCTTCTGTCGTTGGTGCTCTTGCTCTGGCCTGGTCGCTTTAGATGCCTCAGAAGAGCAGGTCCTGGGGTTCCTTCAAGTTGGGTTGTCTTCAGGTTTGGCTCCTAGCACCCTGCGCAGACAGGTGTCTGCCCTTGCCTCGATTTTGTCTTGTGGGTCTTCCCTGCCCCTTTCCAGATGTCCCTCATCAGGCAATTCCTCAGGGGGGCCTCTAACCTTCGCCCTCCTACTTTACACAGATACCCTACCTGGGATCTCCCCAAAGTTCTTTCTGCCCTCACCCGTCCTCCCTTTGAGCCCTTGAGACGGGTGGGCTTACGGTTCCTTTCTTATAAGGTGGTTTTCCTGGTTGCCATAACCTCGGCTCGCAGGATCTCTGAATTGGCAGCTCTCTCTTCTCGTTCGGACCTTTGCGTCTTCCATTCGGACCGAGTGGTTCTCCGATTAGATCCTTCCTTCATCCCTAAGGTTAATTCCCCATTCCCTAGAGCTTCGGAACTCATCCTTCCCAACTTCTGTCCCTCTCCTTCTCATCATAGGGAACGGACCTGGCACACTCTGGACGTTCGTAGAGCCCTCAAGATTTACCTTAGGAGGACTTCTTCATTCAGATGTTCAGAGAGTCTCTTCGTTTCTTTCCTACCTTCCTCTATGGGTCTGAGGGTTTCCTCCCCCATCCTGGGTCGGTGGCTTAGGTCCACTATTGCCTCTGCTTACGAGGCTCAGTTATTGCCAGTGCCTTCCCGGATCACTGCTCATTCTACTCGTAGTGCTGCCATGTCCGCGGCCTGGGCCACTCAGGCATCCCTGGAGGATATTTGCTGGGCAGCCACATGGTCTTCCCCTTCTCCGTTTATTCGTCACTTTAAGTTGGATGTATACGTTTCTGCAGAGGCAGCCTTTGGCCGCCGTGTTTTGCAGCAGGTGCTTCAAGGGGATTCTATTTCAGACCGGTAGTTCCCCCCCAATAGAGGTTCTGCTTTGGCATGTCCCTGTAATGACTGCTGGACCCTCGCTATAGTAGAATGGACGTTGTCTTACCTGAACGTCCTTTCTGCATAGCAGAGGGTCCAGCAGTCATCCCCACCCTATCTGGTCCTTCTTCTTCTTCGTATTTCGTGGTGGTGGGGTTTTTTTTCTTTTTCTTTCTGTTCTTTGTTATGGTTTCCCAGCTCAGCTATTTGGTCTGCAGAATCTCCCTCGTCAGAAATCTGGGTAGTCAGTGGATGTGGGAGCTTCACAAATTGCAGACTCAGTCGTTACCAGAACTCCAAGTTAACCCTGTAATGACTGCTGGACCCTCTGCTACACAGAAAGGATGTTCAGGTAAGACAACGTCCATTTTCATGTTCATGTGGCCAGCATGGCTACACACCAAAGGTGCACAGAATGCTGTTACATTCCCACCGAAGTGGTACCTATTAATCTATTTTCTTTTGCATGCTTTCAAATTGCTAGGTGGGCAGGAGCTGGGGCAAGTAATGGGAGGTGACCATGTTGTGTGGAACTTCCAAGTCTCAAATCTGGGCTGTCAGCTCTCCAGTTGACAAGCTCAGTGTCTTTAACCACTGAGCCATAGCACCCCAGTACTAAAAAAAAGTACTGAAAGAAAAATCTTTAATCTATAGGTTGAAATGAGACAGTTGTGCAAAATATAGAAGCCAGCCCAGATTTCTAATGTGAAAAAAGGATGTGGGAAGAAGACCAGGAAAAGTTTTCTTTCCTACTTCTTCCACACAACCCCATTCTGAAGTACAAACTAGAAATCATAGAGTTATATATAGTTATGTCCATCACTCAGTGGAATGAATATTATAGGCAGTCAGATCAGATTCTCTCTTCTCTGAAAACTGGGAATGTACAGGGTTATCTCTGAGAATACCTAAAAGAATATACACAAAAATGAGTGCTGGTGTAATTTCAAATTTTGTTCTAAAGTCAAATACTAAAAAGCTGTTATATTACATTTTGTGCACTTGTCATTATTTACATTGTTCTTCCAATATGAAATCGTTTACAAGAACTGTGAAGTAGATTAAAAGTGAGAAATAATGACTAAATCAGGGCATTCATTTGAGCTCAGGTATTCAACATTGGGTCAAGTTTAGATCTCCGTAATTCACATCTACCTCAATTCACTGTTGCCCTACTAGTTCACAAATTGACTTGCAGCCGATTGCCAAATGTGGAGGCATTGCAGGCAAACAGATACTTGTGAATGGACGCTTTTGCCAGTTGATGCTATAGTTAGGAAACAGGAAAACGGTGTTTTTCCTTACTGTGGTATTTAATGTCAATCCTGTATTTGTAATTATAGAGGCATTAAATAGTGATTAAAAGTTTACAAGATTACAGTGCATCACAATTGTTTCCTTTATCTCATAATGATAGTTAGCAAAAATTGAATCTGAACATCACTGTTTTATCTGTGTTTATTAATAGAATCTTAGTACCTGTTTAGAAATTATTTTAATTGCATCGTTGAAAATGATAGAAAATAAATCAAACTTTTTATTTTGTTTTAAGATTGTTTTCCTTGGATCTTTTTGAAGAAAGTTCTTCTCTATATATCATTGTTGTAATGAATTAATCACATTTTTGTTGTACATTATTCCTTTCTAGAACTGAAAATATAATCTGAAAGCATTTTTAATTTAAGCTTGATTCTGAAAAAAGTTTTAATGTAAAAATAATGGGCAAATGTATAGTAGTCTCAGTTAAAATATAACAAACTTAATCCATTTATTAGTGTTTATATATCTTTGTCTCTAGAAATATCTACAGTTTAAAGATTTGGAATCCTTAAATGAATTGTCAAAATCCCAATCTAACCAGGTATGGGAAAAATAGTTACAACCAAGAAGTATTTTCTTTTGGGAATTTATGTTGGGCTATGTAAAATTTAAATCTGCATATTACATATCAGTTGAGGCTGGGACAGGGAGAATTTTTAGTTCTTTTAAATTAGTTTAATTTGGGTTAAAATAAAAGGAGAAAGCTGGCCCACTGTGTGAAGATGATTTTGGTCAAGATAAACTTTTGATTGGATCCAACAAGTTTTGTTTTATAGCCCCTCTTACATTGCACAAACCAACTTTATTCATATTAAAGAATGAAAGAGCTTAAATCTTTCTGAAAGTGTACTTCTTAGCCACAAAAGTAAGCAGCTTAATTTGTATACAGGAAGCACTCCGCCAGAGCCACTATGGATATTTGCACGGGGTGGAGGAAGGCTGTATATGATACAGAGCTCTTTCTTATCTATTTAAAAAAAAGGGGGGGACAACTGAAATCTCATGGGAGCGTTCAAAATCAGCAGACACTCTTTGCTGGCCTGTTTCTTCTGCAGCATTGCTGTATTTGGAGAAAACTTAAAGTGCTTGATTCCATGCTTATATTTATTTATTTATTTATTTGGTTAAATTTTTATACCGCCCTTCTCCTTGCGGACTCAGGGTGGTGAACAGCCAACTAAAAACACTGCATACAAAAGTTAAGATAAGTTTTAAAATAATTTAAATAAAATTTGGCCCATAATTTAAAAACAGTTCGAATTTAAAATCGGTATCAAAACTTTAAAACCAAGACATGGGGTCTGGTCAGCCCAGCTAACTGGAAGAAATGAGTTTTAAGGGCCCCACGAAAAGTCCGGAGGTCTGGGATCACTCGTATCTCTGGGGGGAGATCATTCCAGAGGGTAGGGGCCACCATAGAGAAGGCTCTCCCCCTGGGGGTCGCCAGCCAACATTGTCTGGCCGACGGCACTCTGAGGACGCCCTCTCTGTGAGAGCGAACTGGCCGGTGGGAGGCAATTGGTGGCAGGAGGCAGTCCCGTAAGTACCCGGGCCCTAAACCATGGAGCGCTTTAAAAGTAGTCACCAACACCTTGGTGCTCCCATAATCTCCCGCGCGGCCGCATTCTGCACCAGTTGGAGCCAATATCATTGCTTTTTCTCGTTATTCTTTCTCACAGAAGGATAGGAAGTGGCCTTGTACTCAGACTATTGGTCTATCTTAGTATCTTCAATACTAACAACTTTCTAGGTTCAAGTTGAGTTTTTCCAGCTTTTTCTGTGTGGAAAAGTTGGTACCTAACACTAGACAAGGGTCACTTATACTCAAGCTATTGTCAGTGGATATAATGGTGTTCTTCTCCCTCTCAGAAAGTTCTTGGTATAAACTAGGCTGTTTTGGGTTCAGTTTAGTTTTATTGGTTAACTATTTCATGGGAAAATCATTGCCATATATTGAAGAAGAGCAATTAAAGCAGTTAAACACCTTCGGTTTCGTTTGCATTCTTTTCAAGAAGTGCTGAGCTGTTTATCCACTTTTCTGTCCTGTATAGTTTATATCATGTTTGATTTTGAAACCTGATGGCAACATGAAGTCCCCACTTGGAAAGTTCCTTAATGAAGAGCAAAAAACAGAGCTTATCAGAACAGTTAAGGCCAATATGGAGGATGTGGTGTTGTTTGCTGCTGGCCAACACAAACAGGTGGTAAGTAGAATATTGATGCCCTTAGTCTTTGTTTGGGCACCAGCAAAAATAAATCTAAATTTATTTATTTGTTTAAATTTAAATTAAATCTGGTTCCTCTTGACTAGCAAGAAATCACCTGTACCTCTACTTGATGTTTGCACTGATGAGCTGTTCCTTTTTTATTAAACTGAACATTAATTCATCCTTGAATAAATTACCTTCTAGCAAATGACCAATAACCACTGCATTTTCAATCAGTATTTTTTTTAAAAAATCAACTGGTCCTGACAATTACAAGTTGATAATAATACACTGCTTGGAGTTAGAGGTGCAAGTATTGCGTCTTTCTATGAGGCCTCAGCATCTTGTCCACCCTTTTCTCTCTTCTATTCTCTCATTTGTTTTCAGTGCTCTGCATTAGGAAAGCTACGCTTGAAGAGTGCTGAACTTCTGGAAGCAAAAGGTCTATTACTTCGTGACCCTTCTGCCTTTCACTTCCTCTGGGTGGTAGAATTCCCACTTTTCCTCCCAAAAGAAGAAAATCCTGAAGAATTAGAAGCTGCTCATCATCCTTTTACTGCTCCCCACCCTTTGGACGAGCATCTTCTCTACTCAAATCCCAGACAGGTGCCTTTATGTTTTTTAATATACAAAGCAGGATACTGCAGACAAAGAATTGGACAAGATGATAAAAGCAAAATATTTTTTTATAATTAGCAATTTAATCTTAGGACAAGAAGTCTACCTTATCTGAAAAAGATGTACTACAAAATCAGAGCCAGAGAAAAATAGGATTATACATATTATGGTTTTCTTGGCCTCTAATTATCTTGTTCAAAAACATTCGTTCTATTTCTGTCAACTTCAGATATGTAGTTCCCATTCGTTGCAAAAGCACTATTGGGTGGGATTGCTGTAGGGACTGTTATAGATAACAATACAAATTACATTGTTTCCTTCTTTTTGCTCGCAAGGTTAGAGGTCAGCATTATGATCTGGTATTGAATGGTAATGAGATTGGAGGTGGCTCTATTCGAATCCATAATGCAAAGCAGCAGCGTTTCATACTTGAGACAGTTTTGAAGGTAATTATTTGTACTAAAATAGTCTTGTATATTTCATTTGAAATCAGCAAATTTCACAACGCATAGCAATAGCAATTAGACATATACTGTCACATACTATTTTGTACCACTCTCTGGATGGTTTACAAATGTCAGCTCTCAACAATCTGGGGCCTCATTTTTACTGACCTCGGAAGGATGGAAGTCTGAGTCAACCTTGAACTGGTTGGAATCAACTCCAGACAGTGGGCAGAGTTTGCCTGCAATATGCATTCTAACTACTTCGCCACCAGGGGTCCCTAACCATAGTTTCAACTGGAAAACTGTGAGCATCCTAGACTAAGCCAAGTCCAAAAACACTAGAGAATTGCTGAACGCCTGGCACTCAGACAAATCAGCCATCATCAGGCACATAGAGATAAACATTATTTACTTGTCATTCAGAAGAGACCATCAAAAAGCAAAACAAAATGTGCAAAACATCTCCTCAACAGCAATTAACATCGAGATGAGCAGAGATTTAACATCAAGATTAATACTAGACCAAAGATCAAGAAGCAAACAATATCCAAGTTAGTTTTCCATGAATTCAGTGACTATCGATTGTAATACCTGTAGCTATTTTATTCTTGTGTCAGAAGGAATATGCAGTGTCTCAGTGCAATTTTATTTTGTATTACCTTTCACTATTAAAATTTTTAATATTTTGTTAAAAAAGGAATATACAGGAAAGCTACATTTGCACTCTGGCCCTATGAATTTCCCTAAGTAATTGTTTGGTCACTCTGTGAACAGAAAGCCTGTTTGATCTATTTCTTACATTCTTAGGAGAACACTGAGCTGCTTTATCACCTCCTTGAAGCTCTGGAGTGTGGTGCACCCCCACATGGAGGAATTGCACTAGGTCAGTATATTTTTCTTTCGTTTTCTTTTTTGCTACATACAGGAAGTTAGACTACCTTACTTTTATGGTCCCCAGCTCTATGATTCTATGAATAAATAGTAAGCACACTGATATCAGTGTGAGAAAGATCACAAAGTCAATTGATTTTTTCCTGAATGAAATTATTCCTACATAGAAAACCACACATTTTTCTAAGTAAAAAGCTGTTTCAGAGGTTTTTTTCTGTTGTAGTCTGAGATGTTCTGATAAGCAATCTGTGCCCTCACAAATAAAACACTTTCCAGTTGTTTCTCCAAACTAATTGTGCATATTATGAAAACTGGTATCTTGGTGAAAAAGCAAAGTTAATTCATGCTTATCTCTAGGGGATGAAAGTGCAAACATTTCCCAATATATAAAAAAAATATTTTTGAAATATTATAGCTAAGCCAGAGAAAACTTGCTTTGCAAATTCTTTGGCTCATTACACAAAACTAGTATGTAAGAATATATTCTTCATTTATCAGTCAGGTTTGTCAAACCTTTATTTTTTATTCGGACTTATTTTTATCTCGGTGTAGCTAAAAACAAAACAATAATGGTTTGTAAAGTGGTTATTTTTGAAAGAAGAAATAGAAGCTTTTCTCTCTATTTGTGGATCTTTGTCCCCAGTCATAAAAAAGGCAACATACTCAGTAAAACATTTATATAGCTTTATAGATTCAGCACTTGAATACTTATCCCTCTGATATTTTTTTCAATTGCAGCAGTTAATTAAAAGCATGTTGCTCACCAACAGTTTTCCCAACTACCATAAACAGAGACATTATCTAAATTAATGAAAGATATGTTATAATTCTTTCATTCCAGAAAAATTCCCAGCATTGAAAAGATAGCAAGGGAAACAGGTAAAAAGCATTGAGTGAATTAGCAAGCGCATAGAATAAGAAGCTCTTACATTCTACTGTACATGCATGTTGTTTCACCCTTCACAGACTCTTTGTCCATTTTATAATCTAAAAGTGTTAGACAAAGTACCCACAGCTTTTTCCTGAAATGAATCTTATACTTATTTTACCTGTACAATATATTTTATTAATGGAGAGATACTGATACACTTTTTATAGCTTCATTCAGTTGTAGGATCCTTTTTGCAAAACTTGCTTAACCTTATAGCAGTATTAATATCTAGTGCATTTCTTTTTCAGGGCTTGACAGACTGATTTGCCTTATAGTTGGAGGTTCAAGTATTCGAGATGTCATTGCTTTCCCTAAGTCTTTCAAGGGAACAGATTTGATGAGCAATGCTCCAGATTATGTTGACCCGCAAGAACTTGAGCCATATCATGTGCAGGTTACATGGCCCTTGACAGAAGTTAAAGCAAGAACTAACTGAAAATTATCTATTCTTCAGAAATCTTAGCAAAGATACTAAATTTGTCACTAGTGAACAGATTATCCATACTGTTTGTGGGAAAAATGAACTGTTGAAAGAATCAGGGGCATCCTTCATTATACCATGGAGCCTTTGTTCTAATGGTAAGTATGGAATCATCACAAATATGAAGCTTTACTATATTTGCATTATCTGAAGTACAATAATGTTATGTTCAAAAGACAGCATATCCTATTATTATTGTTACATAGCGATATAGTCAGATGCAATCTTGACATTTTGTTGTGTTGCCTTTATGTATAGAGGGTCTTCGAAGTATATGTAAATTTTGCAGGAGGTCATCCAGGCCTCAAATGGTGTGTGTGGGGTCACATGGCCCACCACACCCCATTTTTGCTAGCAGAGGCACCGCGGGCTGGACCTTTGCTATTTCCAGGCTGGCACCGCGGGCCAGATCTAAGCACTCTGTGGGCCAGATCCAGCCTGCAGGTCTTGAGTTTGACACC
Source organism: Ptyas mucosa (assembly GCA_012654045.1). NCBI lineage: Eukaryota > Metazoa > Chordata > Lepidosauria > Squamata > Colubridae > Ptyas > Ptyas mucosa. The sequence goes on from WNWU01000089.1 coordinate 3,291,145, forward strand.
CCTGATGTACTGCAAAAAATGGAAACATAAGATAGAATGAGCTGAATAAAAACAATTCCAAATTAATTTTGGAACAAAAATCCCCAAAATATAGTAGAAATATAAATTAATTGTACTATTATCCTAATTACTCAAAGCTAAGTACTAAAGTTGGCTCCAGTAACAAAAACTATTGATGGTTCTAGGAGAGCATTCAGTTTATTTTAAAAACTGTGGTTATTTGAAACCTAACTGGGGGAGTTGTTCATCAGGGTTTTAAAATAGAAATATAGTATAGCCAGGATGGCGAACCTATGGCACATGTGCCAGAGGTGGCACACAGAGCCCTGTCAGCTGGCACGTGCCATTGCCCCAGGTCAGCTCTCTGGGGCGTTTCATTCGTGAGTTTCTGTTTCCCTGCAAACGACGAAACAGAAGCTCACGAAAGAAAAAGATCTTACCTCTTGCCTGGTGTTGGGATGCCCCGCCTCCCACTGGCCAGCTGGTCTTCGGGTCTCTGCTGTGCATGCCCGTGCATGTGTATGTCTGCGCATGCACATGTTCATGTGTGTACACTTTTCAGTTTGGGCATGCGCATGCCCGCAGTTTCGGTACTTGGTGTCTAAAAGGTTCACCATCACTGCAGTATAGCCAATTAGGAAGCATTTTCCCCAGTTCATTAAACTTGATCAGATAGCAAAAATGGCAAATTTCTCTAATACAAGTCAGTATAAAAAATAAAGGAAGGGGAAAAAAAGAATCATTTCAACTTACATAATTTGTCTTTTGATATTTTTTACTTAAATAAAACTCCCAATTATAGCCAGCCATAATATAGAGGCTGTTATTTCAGATTGTTAGGTTTGCTTGGTTGTTACATATTTTTCAAAAATTCACAACTGGACAGTTATCATTTACATAGTTTTGTTGAATTTTTGCAATAAACGTTTGTGCTTTCCACTGTTGTGTATTACTCCATCTCTTCCTAGTTGCCAAACAAAGCTATTACTTTTCTGTTCCTACAAGGCCCTTAGTTCCTACAGGCCTCACACTGAAAGAACTGCTCGGAGGACTTCTACAAAATGTGAAAGCAGCTGCAACTTTTGAAAATCGAGAGGGACAATGGGATGTAACCTCCCTAATGATGTTGGCTACACTCCCCCCACATCAGAAGTGTGTCTATGTGTTTGTGTATACCTCTCTTTGGGAACAGTGGGATCTCTTTTTATAACTGTCCTGTGTGTGTATCTCTGGAAGAGATTACTCAACTCTGCCTTCCTGTATAAAACCAAAAACTTGCAGCTATAACTTATTTCATTATAAAATAAAAATTAATAAGGTGGACAATTAAACTGGACAATTTTTTTAAAAAGTTGTGCTTCCTGAAAAACTTGCCAATTACATAGACCCCTCAAATTGAACACAAATGTATTTTTTGGCTGATTGTATCACGTAGAAACCTTGAGAAATATGAAATTAATTTTTAATAACTATATTTAATCACATTTCCTATATTCTTCATGAGGGCTGCAAGTGTTTTGCTGCTGAATTTCATTTGTACTCAGTGTCCAATGCATTTTGCTGCAGTGTCCAGCAAGTCAACCAGCATTTATGGATCTCAATTGCCCTGAGTTTTTCCATTGTGGCAATGTCCTGGTGAAATCTTGTTTGACATGTTTGTCATTGACAGCACTCCAGATTTTGGGGAAAGAAGCCCAAGTGTGAATGCAGAAAATGAAACTTCAGTGACATGTTGCACTCCATGGTTTTGTGGAGGATGGAGATGATATAGAGGTAGCTCCCTTTGAAGCCTTTTAAAAAACTAAATTAACCTTTTTTCTATTACTTCATCCCATTTTATTTTATTTTAATTTAATTTCTTTTACCTTTCTGCTGGAAACAGAAATATTTTTACTGTTTTTATTGGAGACTGGTATTTTTATCATCTCTCCTAGGGAAAAGGAATTTTTAAAATTTATTTATTTAGCACATGGTGGCAGTTCCCAACCTTTGTGGCTTGGCAGCCCAGCAGAGGGAGGGGGAGAAGAGGGGAACCGGACTGGTGCACATACAGCTTAACTTGAGCAAATTGAGCTGTGCACACATACATGCATGCCGGCCCACCACTCACAGGGCCTGGTAGTGGGCCACGGCCCAGGACTTGGGGTATGGCATACAATATCGGGGAAATCTGCAAACGCTAGCCTTGACAGGTTATTAGTCATGACAGCCTAAATTGCTAGTTCATTCTGTTCAGTGCTTGCACATGTAGCCTTGGAACTAGTTTACACCAGCTGACTAGCAGTGGTCAGGTTGCTGGCTCTTCCAGCCAGTCTCGCCTCATCTTGCCTTGCGTGGCAATGCCTTGCGTCTGGCCAGGTCTACACATGAACACAGCTAGGATTTTTCCATCAAAATGGTACCCATTTATCTACTTGCAATATTGCATGCTTTCAAGCTGCTGGATGGGCTGGATTGGGGAAGGAAGAGGCAGCCCTTATGTTCTAATTTACTCAACTTCACTTGAGCCTACTAAACAGCTTAAAATCAACATACTTAAAAAGTTGTCTCTTGCCATAATTAACCAAACCTCCCCTACATTTCATGTGATCTGTTGTGCTGTAGCCATTTGAACCCTGCCTGCTTCTTTGGTTGTGCATCATTTAATGTTCTCAATATTCTTTTTGCTATTATCTTGGTGAAAACCTTGTAGATGACTTAAAGGCTTATTGGGCAATATTTCTTTAAAATCATCTTGGGCGCCCAGATAAGAATCACTTCAGCATTTTTCCATATATTGGGTATTTTTTTCTTCTGAGGCATCTAGTATAGTTTTGCCAGTATCTTTATTAAGCTCATGCAGAGGCAACTGAATCAAAAGCAGACAATAGTGGTGCAAAGGTGGATCCTAAATTGAATGGAATAAGCAGAGATCTAAACCTATATCCAGAGGTGTGTGGAAAGCAAGAAATGCTCTCCCAGGAAGCATTGATGAAAGACAAGTAAATCATATCAGTTACAGCCAAACCATATCATTCTACATATTCAAAATAGTGGAGAGCCAGAAGTGTGGCCACTTTCTCCTTCAGCTTCTATACTTTGAAAAGCAATTAATTGATTTGAGAGAAGTCAAATGATTCCTATGGAAATGCTAAATGAATTATTTCATTCAAAAATCCTATTGCCAACATGTTCAAAATGAAGCCTTTTTTTGAGCAAGCAAGGTCTTCCCAGTATGTTAAGTTTCACAGAGGGAGGTAACTCATCTTGGTAATGAGAATGCTTCCACTTTATGTATGAAGTGTAGAATTCCAAAGGCCTTCTGTCCCCGAATGTGCCTGAATAAACAACCTGTACCTCTCACAGCAAACCATTTCTCAAGAATAATTAGACAAACCGGAGTATAAAAAGACTTGACAACAACCTGTATAGGTGTCCTTGGGAGTAGTTGCCACCTTACTCTCAACTCCCTGATAAAAACATCACCATACATGAAATGTACTGGTAACAAGATCATATAATGGAGCCCAAATCTTGTGTTTCTAACCAAGGTTGGTCTTGGAGTAGGACTGAGTTACAAGTCATCCTTAGTTCAATGCTTTTAAAAATAGATACAAGTCCAAAATTACCAGTTGGGACTACAGCTCATGAAGTAGTAGAAAATGAGCTACCGTATATACTCGAATAAAAGCTGAGTTTTTCAGCACGTTTTCCGGGATGAAAAAGCCCCCCTCGGCTTATATTTGAGTCACCAAAAAAATGCTTTTAAAAGAAAACAAATGAGTAGGCCCATGTCTGCAAAAATAGAAAAAACAGCCCCTTTCAGCTTTAATATAGGTTAATTACCATAAGTTGATTTGAACAGCCTCCCGACTCTCAGCTGATTTGCTCTCAGCTGTGTTGGGCAGGGGTCTTTTTCTAGCTGCAGAGAGTCCTGCTGGAGCACTTTTTTTTTCTCCTTGTGCAATTCAAGCTGAAACCGAAACTAAAGCAGGTTGTTGGCTTTGCTGTTTGCTTGCAACGTTGGAAAGGCAGATTTCTTTTCTTTTCCTCATCAAAAAAGGTAGGTGCAAACAATGGGAAATTTATGGCAAATGGCAAGAGGAGAGTTCAAGATTTTAAAACACAAAAGAAAAAAAAGCTCTATTTAACTAGGGAATTGTAATAATTGAGATACTATTAATTGTATATTGTGTTGAAAGCAGAAATGGTTAAGTTGTGGTTTGGAAGAATATATGGGGGAAATTATTTGGTTTATTATTATTGGTAAATATAATTACCGGTAATTGATTTGTAAGAAATTGGATTGCATGGAAATAATTGGAATATTCATGTTCATATTGATTAATATACAAAAAAGATAGTTATATAACTAATTGATTTATATTAAAATGTTGAATTTGTATTGAACAACTGTAATATTACATAATTAACCAATGTGAGGATGGATATAAAAATAGATGACAATGGGAAGGGGTATAATATAGAAGTGAAAAATTGAATTTGATTAAGATTAGAGATGAGGATGAAGGGTAATATTGGTTTTTTAAAAAAATAGATGAGGAATAAATATGGCAAAAAGGAAATATAGAAATTGTAAATTTAAGTGAAATGACTAAAGTTTAAATTTGTGAACCGGCCAAATACTCTGTTCAAAGAAAATACATTGTATGTGTGTTTCTAATTATTGCTATTTATTCATATTTGTTCTCTTTTATTCTTTAAAGTTTAACAATTCATTCTTTATCTTGATATCTTTATATTTGTTTGGGGTTGGTTTTCTTCCCTTTCATCTTTTTTATTGTACAGCAATCCTTCTCCTCAAACCTACCACCTCTTTGAGAAAGCGGGGAGAAAGAGAATGAGACAGTGGAGAGAAAGAGGGGGAGAAAGAATGAGGGGGAGAGAGAAATGGTGATAAGATAGGGCAAAAACGTAAAATGTGAGGACAGTCGTAAGTTCGAGGACTGGTCACAAGTGCGAGGACCAGTCAAAAATTACTTTTTCAGCCCTCTGAGTAGTCCATATGCACAAAAAGACTACCCAGAGGGCTGAAAAAAGTGATTTCTGACAGGTCCTCACACTTTTGACCAGTCTTTTTTTATTTTGAAATTTACCAGTAGCCGCTGCATTTCCCACCCCTGGCTTATACTCAAGTCAATAAGTTTTCCGAGTTTTTTGTGTTAAAATTGGGGGCCTTGGCTTATATTCGGGTTGGCTTATACTCGAGTATATATGGTAAGTGAAAATCTGAGGCAAGAAAATTTCAAAATAAGCTCCTTGATTTTGATATAGTTGCCAACCTGCAAATTGCTCTGTACCTCAAAGCCCACCACAGCATTTACAACAGCAAGGCAGTGAAGCTATACACATTTCAAAACAGTGTTTTTTCCTGACACTGAAGGAATTTTGGATTAACATCATTTTTGTTGAATGAAAAATCGACGTTTCAAACCAAAATTCCAATGCCTTCCCAATCATGCTTGCCAATATTAAGTACAAGGATTGGACACATAACAACTTGCCCACAATTACCTCTTCTTGTTCCTCTACGGGAGGGCTGTCAATCTCCCAGCCCATGGGCTGGATGCATCACATACTGGCCACGCCCCCGCCTGGTTTAGTGAAGGGGGGAAAAGTCCTGATACATCATGTGACACTGCCGTGCTGATGTGAGTTTGACATCCCTATCTTACAGCATTTGTTGATAATCAGTTTCCAGGTATTTTAATGTGATTGTTACAAAGCATAACATTGTGTTCATAACTTGCATAACAAGCCAATAATAGAAAACGAGTAGCAGTCACATATGTGAGCTGCTTTTATGGTCTTTCCAGGCAGCATCCATTCAGCCTGAGCATGCCAAAGCATGTCCAAGTTCCACAAATGTTATGAAATATCCCAAGTGCATACCTGGATGCGCATAAATTCCACAAAGAATCTTATAACACGAGTGAAAATTAGTAAACTTAAAAATTAGTTTTATTAGTTTAATTAGTAAATGAAATTGCAAAAAGATTTATATTGAATGGTATGTCAAAAATTAGTTTATTTTCATAATTAGTCGCCAAAAATATAAGATACACTCAAAAGTGTTCAGGAAGTAAATTCCAGTGTTTATCTTTTTAATCTAAGGACATCTAGTTTAGATTAAATATCTTCCAATGTATTTGAAAATAGTAATTTCTGGACAGGTTCTCAGATCTGGAAAGAGAAAAAGGAAAAGGAATCAAGCCAATATATTTCCCGTTTAGAGATACAAAACAATATTAAATATGAATGGGTCAGATCTTGGATATTCCATCACATATTCAGAGAGAGAGTTCAAGATTGGGGTATCATCATTTCACCATTCTCAAGAAAATAAGCTAATGTAGTAGGGTATACATACCTTGAAAGCCAAATGTCAGTTCATCAACTACCTAGGAAATCAGACAGACATTAATTTTTTATTTCTAACTATTGCACAAAATTGACTTTTTACCTGCATTATTTATTCCATTAGTGGTTGAACTGTGGCCACAAGCAAATTTATAATACCTCTACAAAACTTCATTATTTTGCTAAAAACAAGGAGAAAACCTGTTTGAAAAGCCAAAGAAAGCTACCAGGCTTTATTTAGTAGATTCTACTGTTAATTAGAAAGATGGCAAGATAAGTTTATTTTCATCCAGATATCACATATTTTAAATTCCCGTGAAACTAAAGCTGTTTCAATTAATAAGTCAGCTTCCAGCTCAAAGCATTGTAGATTCCAATTCAAACTTTCAGAATACTTGAAAATTTCATTTTGCACTTGCAATAGGTCATTCTGCAAATGTTCATTTAACATCAAAACTATTTTGCATGACCCCACAACTCCATTGTCTTAAGTTATGTTATAGCAGAAGATACGAAATGGAATTCAGCTACCTTGAGCCACATAGGTGGACATATCAGACAGGAACAAACTATGGCATTTGCTGTAATTCTTATAAATTTTTTGCCTCTTAAGTACTTTTTTTGCTAGACAGCTCAGTTTCTAATAATTTAAAATACAACATTTATACAATCTGCAAAGCCAGGATCACACATGGCGATTCTTGGTGCTTTTTAAAAACTTTCAAACTGGAATACACAGGTTTATTTCAAGAACCAGCCAATTTTTAATGCTGATTTTATATATTATAATGTAACACATAACATTTAGTTCACATCATTTGTACTGTCTCAGTAAAATTGTATCTTCACTACTTTTCAGAGAGATTCCCATTGTTTTTTCCAATTTCATCATTAACAGTACGAAGGAAACATTTATTTTAACACAAAACAAAGCCAGAGAACACAAGCTGCTTCATTTGGAAACCTAATGCCCGCTTACAACCCTTTAAAATGAGCTTACCGTTATAGTGTGAAGTCAAAACTAATCTATCCATCAGGTGCCACTGTTTTTAAACTAATCTGAAATGAAAAATATTCTAAGCCAACAGTTTACGTAATTGTGCAAAGCAGTTATTATTTCACTAGCAATTCATTTGATCTCAGGTTTTTAACTAAGTTATGGTACCATGACATATCACTAAATATCAGTAACATAAAGCCTCAGTGTTTTCAGTTCTCAGAAAAGTTTCTGTCCACTACTCTTAAAACATCATAGGCTTTTCCAGCAAAATCAAACTAATTTTCATTGGTATGTTTTCTTTCAGAAGTCAGGGAACAAAACAGGCAGCAAATGTGCCCCCCTTCCCCCCCATTTTGGAAATATTATCCTTTTTGCCTGTGATGAGGTGTCCCTACTCTTTTTACAAGATTGTTTTTTATAGAACTGAGTGGAGGCCCAATGGGGCATTGATACCATTCATGCAGGCAGGATTGCTATTTCTGGTGCAGGAATATTTCAGTGAGATTTTTGGGAGGAGTGGATTATGCAAAAATGAAAGCATCACATCTAGTTTTAGTCAATACTTTTGTCATGAAATCTGACATGGTGAAATTCATAGGGAAGATATTAGAGGTATAATAGGAGCATTCAGCCTGCAAGTCATTCACCCATAATTTTATCAACTTTCAAGACTGAATAATTAATAATAAAAATATACTGACCTTGTTCAAGAGATTCCATAAAACAGTAAACATCTATCAGTTTTTGAGAAATGAAAAAAAAACATTTATTATAAAACTGCAGAAAAAGACTCAGAAATATTTTCAGTTAATTTTTCTAATTTTTGCTCCAACATTGGGTAAGGAAACCTACTTCCTGGTGGAAAATAACCAAACTTAAAATATGCTGAATAGAATTGTACATTGCTATAACTGCAGAATTAACACAAAATAACCCATTTACAATTTATGTTCTTGAGGAGAATGAAGAAGGTACTTTTAAATATAGATTAGTAAGTTAAAGTGAGAACTTGGGAAAGCAATTATTTTCTCTGAATGCCTAATCATAAGATTGAACAATGTAACCTCAGTGAAAAGTGGAACGGATTGATGCTAATATCATGAGTATTCATCTGGCAGAATCTAATCTCATCACTGGTTACAAATTGATAGAAAGCTTTGAACAAACCATTAATACGGAATAAATGAAAACTAAACTCTTACCTCAATCCAATTCCATCTTCAAAACCTAGTTAATATAAAAAAATTGCCCATTTACATACACAAACACAAAACATTGGAAGTTTAGTATTACAAAAACAAAGTAATATTTTTTTTTCACCCACATCTCAATTTCAGTTCAGGTATTTCATAATCTTTTTAAGCTTTGCTAGTTTTATTCTAAGATTTAACAGATCAATCTTGAAGATAGAAGTAGCTCCACAGCAATTTCATGGACCTAATGTTTCTAGGTCTTCAATAAAACTCTGACTGGACTACATAGCCAAACTCAGAAAAGTTAAACAGTAACCAAAAAGAGTAAGGATATTGTCATCCCTCAGTAAAGGAAGACCCCCTGGACCATTCTTTTGACCAAGAGTATACTTTCCGGAAGCAAAAGTGGTTACAGAAGTAACAAAGCAGAATCTGCTGAATTAGTGCAAAAACAATACACGTAACTTTCTTTTTCCCTGGGACTTCTCCCCCCTCCCCCTCCCCCCCCCCAAATCAGTCTTTGACCCATTGAAGTTTCAGGTTGTTTAGGTAGCAGACTCTGTGTGCATCTGCTTCATCTCCACATTCTTTTAGGGCTGGATTGGCACTTCTTCCTTGTTGGGCCGGCACTGCTTGGCGCCCCCCCACCCCCACGTTCTCCCGCATTCCATTCTCCCTCCCCCCTTTGCAAAAATATCAGGGAGCAGGATGCAAAGTGGTGCTAGCAGAATGGTGACCATGACAGATATGCTGTTGGGAGGTTTCCAGAGCTCTATGCAGAATAATCTTCTGAACTCATTTTTAGGATATCTTGTCAAACAGGCATTTTCACATTTATTAATATAGCATTATTAAATATTATTTTTAAGGACATCCTGTTTGCAAAACACTATGCAATTTCTTGCAGTAAGTCCACATGGTTAAGCTGATATCAGTAGTAGCTTACCGCTGTCAGCAGTTTTGCTCTTAAACAACTCCTCATGTTACTCCAAGTCCTAAAGAGAAAGAAAGGTTGATGATAGCCAAGAAAATGATTTTTTTAATCATGGAAGATCCAGGTAGGTGCCCAAAGTCAGGTAGAGCTAATCAGACCTCCATCTTCAAAGTCAGTTTTATTAGCTTCTCATCATGCAGGCTAACAGCATTAAATGCTTAAAAAATATCAAGTATATTTTAATTAACACATAAGTACAATCTGCTATATGTATGCAAGAAATACTGTTCACATTTTTCCCAGAAGATTTTGGAAATTCCTTATGGATTTCCAGCAATTTGCAATATTCAATTTGCCACAGAAATAGGCAGGATCAAACGGAAAAATGCTTCAGTAGAATTTTATTATTGTTCTACTCATCACAATTTGTTAGCATCCCTCATTTTTATGGTTACTAATAAAAGATTATAAAAACAGCAATTAAAAATTAAAACCTAGAGATGGTTAAGACTTTTATTAGAACTAGTCCAAATGGCTTAGATAGGACCTATCAAAGGAACAATTTATCCCGTGACAAACCTTCATATGGCAGATGAAGCTCTTTGGAAGGCCTCTTTCTGACAGGTGGGAGGACATTCTAAATTGCTTTCGGACAATGGAATGTTTGATTCCACTCAATGTTCTGTAAAAATGCACTTTTTTGCCAGGCTTTTGATTCTTAGATGATTTTTGTATTTACTTTATACTGAAATTTAACATTTATATGTACCTTACCCTACACTACTGCTGACATACGAATCAATCTCAGTGCTTTGTTGCCCTCCTCCCTTAGTCACTGCCCTTGAATTTGCGTATCTGGCAGCCTGCTTAAATTCACAGGATATCCCCAACATGCTTGCCTGCCCCTCTTCAGTCTTCCCTAAAAGTCCTTAGAAGAAATGCTGGCTGCATGTACTGCATTTTTAGTTTTATGCAGTACATAAATTCCTTCCTTACAGGCATATAGGGAATTAATTGGAGGAATTTTTGACAGAAGTTTGGAGAAAAATAGTTTCTCAGAATTGAACTAAAATACCAAATATTAGTCCTAAAAAAAGGAATATCCTTAACGTTTTATAATATTGCTCAGTAAATCAACTTTCTGTATTTCAACTTGCCTTTTCTTGAGGTTCTTCAGAGACAGCTCAATCCCATTAAGACCTATAAAGATAATTATTTTCTTAGCCTCTAGCCTTATTTTTCTTCACAAAACATTTTTTCTTCCAAACCGTGCTGTGATCTACTGTATCAGTGTATATTCAATTTATCCTCATATGTATCAGCGACCTGATTCAGCATCATATACAGTAGTATACATTTGTCCTTTTAGCTCCCGATCCAATTGTTTGAATATTAGCTATTGCAGATAAATTAAAGATGAATGGACGTAATTAAAATACTTTGCATCAGCAAATTTGTTTTACATTTCTAAACAACACAGCTGATGTGTCGTAATTGCAGAACAGCAAAACAAATTAGCAAAAAGAATCCAATACAACTTTTAAAAGGCGGAAGATGCAACATCTATAAATCACAGCAAGTCACAGAAAATGAACAGATCCCAAGCATGAAAGATCATTCTTCAACTTAGAACCATGGCTCAATTTGTTTTTCCTTTTGTTTGGCAAGCTGAATGAATTCCAAACTCAAAATGTAATAACTACAGAAAAACTAGTGGCCCCCATCTTGATAGCATTTTAGAGGCCCTTAAAGACATGGCTCTTCACATGGCTCTTCGATTAAGATGGGGGTACAGCCTTCTTATAAGAATGGTTTTATTTGTTCCTTGTTTTTACTATTGTTGTTTTCTTGTTTTTCATTTATAAATCACCTAGAATCACTGGGAGTCTGGCAGTGTGCAAATTTATAAGATTAACAAAACTAGGATGCTTGCCAGTGTAACTACAGAAAAATGCATCTATGATCTTGTTGTAAATAAAGAACCATTAAATAAGAACTCATAATAAAGGACTGTGACAATTTAAGAATACCCAAGAATCTTCCTGGTAACATTGAAACTGTTCATAAAGTACTGCCCAGTAATGCAGAAAAAGCCTGTAATAGATCGTATATTTTTTCCTTTACAACTTACATGTTTCATCATCTAAAGCTGATCCATATTAAGAACCCGAAGGCCAACACATCAATGGGTAGTGTTCCCATATTTGCAAACACAGAATCTGTAAGAGATATTCAGTTCAGTTGCTAGGACATACAACATGAATATAATATTGTGGGAAAAACATAATTTATTTTAAATTCAGATATAGTTAAGTGAATACAATGAAACAATACAATTTTCATGTTTATCAGCAGAAATCTAAAAAATGTTAATCAGCTACCAAGTTACTGTTGAGGTCAGAGAGGCTTTTAATGAACAATTATTCGAAGTAGGCCTATCTGTAACAGGAACAATCTAGGATCAGACCAGCTTTAAATAGAGGATGCATCAGATAGGAGCGAAAGACAAAGAGTTCATCATAGATTATCTGCTGAACTATGTTTTCATCACACGCATCCTTCCTTGGACAAAATAACCTAATAGACTATTTATATCTTACAACTTACCAATCCTTGTTCCATGATCATAGAATCATTTGTGAAACCCTGTAAAGAAAACAGCAAATATTTTAATGTCTGTTTCAAATCACAAAAGGGATGAAGATTCTTTTAAGAGCATATATTGTGCCTCAGTTTGAAACAAAGGTGGATTAAGCATTCTCATCATTATTTTCTCAAGAGTAGCAAATAAGCATCATCATTATGGCACAAAGGCACAACTAAAGATACTATTTTTATTTACTTAGCTTTCTGTATGTACCACAAGAACAGAAACATACCTTTACAGACAGCATTGGCTTGAGATTTTCTATCTACAAAGGAAACAAGCATTTATCAGACAAGAACTATTTTAAAAACAAAATAAACCTAATAAATGTTGATTGGGAATATTTAGAAATCCAGATCCCTTTTGACCTGCAGCCTTAAAACTAATTATACTGCCAACAATGAGGTCTCTTTACTTCCTCTTTGAGGAGGAAGGGAATAAGTACTACTGTATAAAACTTTCTCAGCTTAGCCTACAACTTTCAAGCAAAAGCAGCAAGTTCCTCTCACTTTCAGTTAAATTGGATGTAGAAGCGGGATGGATGCCTCAAATATTACTGCAACTTGTTCCTTGCCACAGCATGATTTTTTACTTGCACTATCAGTGCAAATTACATCAGGACAAAAATGAGTCATCTCATGGTCACTTCCAAAAGACAAAGATGAAGAAATAATTCAAAATTTGTAGTTTTGAAATGTCATTATTATCAATTATCATTATCAAGTGTTTCACACGAATAGCCTTTCAATAAACAGGATTCTCAATGTGCAGTTATTGGGTGAGTCATAATTCAGATCAGATATAGAAATTGCTTATGAATTATGAAATATGTAATTGAAATGAGTTTTCTCTCATGTATTTTTTTATCCATGCTTTCCCTCTGCCAACTGATCAACATTTTGATGCCTAAGCAACCTGTCATATACATAATTATTGCAGTAGCCATTGCTAAAATGGCCACGTGACACAAATCATTAGAATTAGATGAAGACAATCATTAGGGAAGATTCCATCTGAATAAAGCTGAATCTAATTGAGTCATTCCCTTCCCTAAAATTTAAGTAATGTTTAGGTAAGATTGGGATCAGATTATATTCATCAATATCTTATCAAAATTAAATATTAGTGCCATCAGATCCGTTAGGCATAAAATGTAGGATAGTTGAAATTGGAGGAGCTTATTTATAGAAAAATAGCTGGAGTTTTGATGGACTTAAAAAAATTCGATTTATTTATGTTTTGGGGAATCAGAACATAAATTTTCAGGCCGTTGGAAATGAGTAATCCTTGCCACACCTAAATTATGGTCCTAATCCTGCTCAGAAATTGTTGGCATTCATCACAGTCTCAGATGTCCCTACCAACGTAATTTATCATCATTTGCAGGTACAAAAAAACGGTATTTTTAGGGTATTACTCCGAAGGTCCCTCTCTAAGTTGTTTTCCAATGTAATTAAATCCATGTTTTGCAGTAAATACCCGCAAATCATTTAATGTTTTTTAAAAAAAAACAGCTTTAAATAGTTTATCAGACATCGATCTCTGCATCACGTACTTCGGATCCATCTGAAGATCAACGCGAAGAGAGGCTGGAGCTCACCATCTCAGTGCATTAAGTTCCTTTTTCGAGTTTTACTCTCTGGCCTACCGAGGAAATTCAACTTAACGCAAAAGCTTGCATGCCGATTTAATAAGGGGAGCTGGCGTTATTTATTCCGTGAGGGATTAGTTTTCGACATTTCCAACTTTTTAGAAGATCAGTTTTATGCTTTCCCCAACCACGAGGCCCATCTGGAAAGGCTGTTCCTTTGAGCCGTTATTGCAGCGCCATCTATGCTCAACGGCCAGCAGAACTAAATACGAGATGGGGGGGGAACGGAATGCGTGTTATAATCCAACGCCATCCGTGCCTTCCCAAGGTCATCCACAGTCAACATTACATTTTAAAGGCCCAACTCCTCTATAGAAATTAGCAAAGCAACACTTATTTGGGGGTGGGGGGTATTCACAATACTTACATAGCACCGCAGCCAAAAGCAGATTCCAAAAGAGAAAGCGCAGGCCGCAGCCACCCTTTTTATACACGCTGTGTAGCTCTCGGGGGTCACGTGACGGGCACGCTTCTTTGCATAGCTCCACCTCCCGTTACCCCTCCCTAGAAAAAATGATTCCTACGCACAACAGTCCCCCACTTCCCCCCCCGCCCGCCACCCGCTTCAGCGCCACAAGTACCCAGGCAGTCCGCCAGGCGCAGGTTCCACCCTCTCCGTGGTGGGCTCATTCCTGTGGGTGTGGCTACCTGACGCGAAGATTGTTTCAGTGGGGCTGGGGGGAAAGCAAGTCAATCAAGAAAGACGAAGGGGGGATATGTACTTCCGGGGCGTTTCTCTTCTGGGGGGTTCGCTTCCGGAAGGGTGTTCGGGCTCGTCCCACCCCCCCCTTGGAGGTACGTAGGCGATGTATTTCGGTCCCCTCGGGAAAGGGAAGGAGCTCGGGAGAGTTGTTCTCTCTCCTTTCTTCCCACCCTCGGGCGCACTCGAGGACAGTCATTGTGGGGTGCCTCCCAAAAGGACGGTGTGGATTCTGCATGCCCCCCCGATTTTCTAGTCTCACTTCTCCCCTTCTGTATCTTAGCAACGGAGTTTGCTCCTCCTAAAAGATATTTCTCTGTACAAGGTTGCCTGTCCTCCTCTTCCTTGATCTTTTGCACCTTCCCCCCAAATCCGCTCAAATCTGTCAATTTGCAGTCACTGTACTTACCTTTTGATTCACCCATACATTCCTCCCTCAGTTTGGTTATTTTAATTAACTGTCCTCTTCAGGTACTTTTTGTTAAGAGCAAAGTGTTTTTCTTTCGTTGCAATTTGCTCAGGTTTTTCGAGTATTTGGATCTAAGAAAGGGGCTCTGTGGAGAGAAAGGTTTAGAAAGTTGGAAGGAGGATTAAATGCTGCTTGTAGTCTGCTCTTGCCTGCATGCCTCTTTGGAAATACTCCAAAATGAATTCAGTTTACTCTTTAGTCTGCATGTATCGCTATTTGTGCGAAGAGATGTTATAGAACTTCATTAAAATTATGTGTGGTGTGGAGAAATTGTCTGATTTCTTTTGAAAAAACTGAAAAAAAGTTTATTTCTCTAATTGTTAGTAATGTTGGGAATTTTTTTTTCCTGTTTAATTAACAGAGCCAACCAAAATTCCAGATCAGCAGTAGGGTTAGGACAAGCCAGAATAACAATTCTGCATGTGAATAAAATAAATATATGCAATTAATTGCTTACAATAGCTTAAATGGATTTATAAGAAAAATGTTCATAAAGAAACAATTTTAACAAATGTAGAAATAGTGTAAATGCTATTGAATAATGAAGCAACAGCCTTATTGCCTTCATGAAAATATTTGATTAGCCACAATTGAATCTCGACTGCATGGAATTCTGTTGTTTCACTTTGGCTTTTCTTATTGTTGGACATCTGAACATAGATCTGGTGTGGAATCAGCATACAGGAGCAAATGTATATGAGGGAAAGGAAAATTTGATAAAAAGATTTTAAATTTCCTTTTTTTTAAAAAAATTGAACTTTGAATTGTAATATATTTAAACTATATTTCCTAAAATTAGAAAGCCACATAATTAATATGCTTTATCACTTCATGGTAAAAATATTCTATTTTTTAAAGTCTATGGTTTCATAAATTATATACATAGACTAGAGCAGGGGTGTCAAACTCACGTCATGGCATCACATGATGTATCAGGACTTTTTCCCCCCTTCTCTAAACCGGATGTCTGCATGGCCAGCACGTGACACACCCGGCCCACGGGCTGGGAGTTTGACAGTCCTGGACTAGAGCAACATGGAAAAGCTGTTCTGTACATTTTAAGAAACTTTGCTCAGAAGAATCTATACAACATCTACGGTATTCCTACAGTGCATTCATGAGGTCTTTACACATCTTGTTAATTTTCATTGTGTTTCTATAATTTGTGCATAACAGTCTGCATATAATTATTGCTGATATCTATCTGCTTTTAGACTGAAGTTTACTTGTTTTACTACTTTATTATTAGCAATTCTAAAAGTGTTCACTATTGTGTCCCTGCAATACCGTAGTAGACTAATGCAATAAAATATAATTAATGGATGTTCCTTTTTGTAATACAATAGAAATAAAGAATTCTAAAGCATCTATCAGGCTCTGTTAATTCTGTGTAAGTATAAAAGTCCATGTTCAAAGCTCATAAAACTAATTTTAAATTACGGAATATTTTACCATAATTTTTAACCTTACCATAAGGAAACATAATTAAGAGTGAATACTGAGTATCCTGTGTCACTCCAATAAGAGATTTGTGTTTAGAACTGGATATCAATCCAAGATTAAAGTTGCCATACATTAAATAAATAAACAAGATTAATGGTACCGCAATCTTTTTTTTCTTTCATAAAAAATGGAAAAGAACTATTGAAAAAAATAGAAGCAGATGGAGAATACTAAATAAAAGGATATAATGTATTTTGTTCCTAATAATTGAAATAATTATTAATAATTGCTAATTATTGCTAATTGCTAATAGAAAAAAGGAATGTAATATCTGATGTTTTCTATCCTTTTTTCATGCATTGAGCAGACCAAAACCCCTCTTGCCATGGGTGAAAGTAGAATTCCAACTGTGTCTGTTCATTGCAGAAGCAATATTGGAAGGACAGGCTGTATACATTAATTAAATAAGAGTGAATCTAAGGAAACTTTCTTGTCTGAAAAATATAACATAGATATAGATCAGGGGTATCAAACTCACGTCGTCACGGTGGTGTCATGTGACGTATCGGGACTTTTTCCCCCTTCACTAAACTGGACAGGGGCGGGGCCAGCGCGTGACGCATCCAGCCTGTGGGCCACGAGTTTGACATCCCTGATAAAGATGAACTGATCAACCTTACAATACCCAAAATAAATATGGTACAACATGCTGCTTTTTATGTTGAAGTGGCAAACAACTTACCTAGCCCCTCAATTTGCAAGATTTATTCTTGTATGGTATTTGTTGCTACATTCATAATGTTTTGTCAGCATAAGCTGTTTTCATATCCATATATCCTTGCAGTATTCTTAAAGAAACCTATTCTGATGTCTTCTGATTCCCCCCCCCCGAATTAATATAACTACCAGGAATATCATTACCTGGCTAGAAAGTAAAGAATTTATTTGCATATGGAAGATACAGTTTTTATCGGTAATGTTACTATGTGACTTTGAAAAACATATTGAGTACATGCAAACATGCAGTATACCATTCTTGCATTAACTATCACCTTGACTAATATATAAGCTGACTACAGAGTTTACTGTAATGGATATTTTTACTGTTTGTCAATATAAAATAAATATAGTTTTATTTTCAATGAATTTTTATTTATGAGTATCAATTCTATGTGTGTTAGAGAGTGAAAGGTATGTTACCATGATTGGTCACAATGAAATAATGACAAATGAGAATTAGTAGTCTGCTGTATCCTTGCATAGATGCCTCACAGCACTGCATAGGTTGGAGAGGCCCCTTTATCAACATTATAAACCAAATTGTTTACATTTGCCCTAAACCTTTGATGGAATTTTCATCTTAATTTGGGATTTTGATTATCAAGAGGGATGGCAGAAGTCAGATCCTAATGTATAAAGTGTTGGAAATAATGTATATACATTGTACTGTTTTCATTAAACGTTACAAGTTAGGCCAGAGGATAATTTATTGCTCTGCCCTTCAGAAAGCTATTAAAACATTTATTCATATCTTCCCACTAATTACTGAAAAACTAGATGAAAACCCCAGTTCAGTCCATGAAATAAGTAACATTATCTTATAAAGTAACATTACCTATCTCCTTTATTGGTAACATTGTTAATTAGCTAGCATAATTGCATTTGGAGTGTTGAGCAATGGCAATACTGTTAAGAGAAACAGTTGAGAAAAAAGAGCATTTACTACTCAATTGTCAACATTCTGTGTTTTTTTCTGCATAGCTGTTTAACAAGGAAATGTGTCATTCACAAAAATCACATGCAAATTGATATGAAAAAATGTGTTTTTTTTTAAATGTCATGCATTACAAAACATGTAGAAATGGAGAAGCTCTTTCTAATTCAGCGGTCTATTTTTCCATCATTAGGGTTGCTCCACCTGCAACTGGAGCCGTCATGGAGAAAAGTGGAAACATTCAGTTGGAGATTCCTGATTTCAGCAATTCTGTTTTGAGCCATCTTAACCAGCTTCGCATGCAGGGCCGGCTATGTGACATTGTGGTTAATGTGCAAGGCCAAGCCTTTAGGGCACACAAGGTAGTGCTGGCTGCTAGCTCACCTTATTTTCGAGATCATATGTCACTCAACGAAATGAGCACAGTCTCCATCTCTGTTATCAAGAATCCCACTGTGTTTGAGCAGCTCCTTTCTTTTTGCTACACAGGGAGAATATGCCTCCAGCTTGCTGATATAATAAGTTACCTGACAGCAGCTAGTTTTCTACAAATGCAACATATAATAGACAAATGTACACAAATCCTGGAGGGAATTCATTTCAAAATTAATGTGGCTGAAGTTGAAATGGAATTGAGCCAAACAAGAGCAAAGCATCAAGAAAGGCCCCCAGAATCTCATCGAGCTTCCCCGTCTCTAAATCGTTCTCTGAGTCCTCATCATAGCACTCCAAAAGGCAGCCGTTTGGGCCAAGTTAGCACAGTTCTGGATATTCGGGAACTGAGTCCTCCTGAGGAGTCTACAAGTCCTCAAATAATTGAACAGAGTTCAGATGTGGAAAGCCGGGAACCCATACTGAGGATTAATAGGGCAGGTCAATGGTATGTAGAGACAGGAGTGGCAGACCATGGTGGGCAGGGGGATGATGATGTTAAAGTCCTAGGAGCAGTGCGAATCAAAACAGAAAACTTGGAGGAATGGCTGGGGGCAGAGAATCAGCCATCTGGAGAAGATGGGAGCAGTGCTGAGGAGGTCACTGCCATGGTGATTGATACAACAGGACATGGATCAGTGGGACAAGAAAGTTACAGTTTGGGCTCATCAGGAACAAAAGTGGCCAGGCCAACCAGCACTGAAACGGACAGGTAAGACTGAATGTTGTTATTGCTTTTTAATACTAATACTGTGTCTATGTCTACCTTTGCCATGTCAAAGGTACTGTAAAAACGTTAGAATACTTCAGGCTTAATTCCTGCTGTGTAAAACTCATAATCTAAAAACATCGAAGTGGAACAAAACATATAAAAAAGACATGAAAGGTATTTTTTGGAGTATAAGATGCACCTTTCCCCCCCCTAAAAGGGGGTGAAAATTTAGGTGCATCTTATACACTGAATGTAGCCCGCCCACCCACTGGCCCCCACTCTTTGGCCTCTGCCTCGCAGCAGTTACCTCCTTGCAAGCAAATAGCAAGAAAAAGCAGCTCCTTTCAGCTTCAGCACAGCCTAATTCGCACAAGTTGATTGGATCCGCCTCCCGACTCTCAGCTGATTTACTCTCAGCTGTTTTGCGCAGGGCTCTGCTGCTTGCTGCAAAGAGGTAAATTGCTGGAGCAGATTTTTTTTTCCTTGTGCTAATCAAGTTATGCTGAAAATGAAAGTTAAACAGGCTGTTTGCTGTTTGCTGTAACGAGGCAAAATTGCGCAGAGGCAGAGGGAATTTCTTTTTCTTCTTTTCCTCACCAAAAAAGGTAGGTGCGCCTTATACTCCGGTGCATCTTACACTCTGAAAAATACAGTAATTGGATGTAGTCTATAACTTCAGAAGGTGAAGAAGTAGTGAATTGGACAAAGATCCAATTAAGAGTATGATAGTGAGAGTTCAACTTCTAAAAAGAAAATGTATAGAGCTTTTTAAGTAGGACTTAATTTGCCTCTGGCCAAATTTTATTTAAAGTATTCTCTGGATATTGAAATAAATGAGATATGTTGATTAGTTGGCATTTACCAGAGACAGTGAATAGTGAATTTTGAAAAAATGTGAGAAGTACTAATATTCAGTGAAAAATCATGTGATATATATATATATTCTTTTAAAAACTAGAATTTTAGTAATAGCCAAAAAATTGCAATATACTTTTGTAAGATGGACAGAATTTTTCTCTATTTAAAAACAGAATTGCATGCTTGCAAGTCACCATGAGGAAAATTTCAAATATCTAACTTGGTCTGACTAAATTGTAACCTTTTCTTTCAGTTGATTCCTCAAACATTAGTGATTTTTTTCTGCTTTTGTTTTCTTTGAATAAGTTTATTTTTTTCTCAGCATTCCCATACCTAAGTATAGGAGCCTTCTGAGCAATGGCTATAACTAATTTGCCAGTTCAGATATTATATTTATTTATTTATTAAATTTCAACCAATAGTTACTACAAATCATGATTTGGAAAACTAAACTTGATTTACTAAAACATAATTTTATAGTCACCTTAGTGATTAAGGATAGTTTAATCTGAATTAAGCTGTTTTGTTTGGAGAATGTTCTTTCCTAACTCTAATAGGTAATATTGAAGAAATACCCCTGCCTGATCTTGTGTAGGAGATAGCTTCTGTGGTTTGATTATGAGATATAGTCTACTTTTGTTACATTTTGATATGCTAATTTTTTGTTTCACATTTTATGCAACAGCTTTTGGAAATTAAGAGTGCACCAGTAGATTTAGTAGTCTGTAAAACTCTAAAAAGTTTTTTTTTCTTAGTACTTCATATGCAGGCAATGTACAAATAATCTCATATTTCTGTTTTGACAAATTTGTTTCAGGCAAAGCCATTTTTTCTTATACTAACGTATTTCTTGAGTTGAGAAATTAAATTGCTTCATAAAACTTTCAGCTACCATTTATAGTTTTAGAGTTTTCTTAATTTATTTCTGTTTTTCCAATCCCTGTTCTCCCTATTATCAGTTAGTGATGAAGTAGAATCTCCATTGTTTCTTTTTTTTAGAGCATTTGTATATTACACAAATAGCTCTTAATCTCATTTTCCTTCTGCAGATTTAGCCCTTCTGGTAGTGTGGTTACTGTAAATGATCGGTACAGGTCAAAAAGTGAATCTCCATGGCGGATGGATGAACCTAAGCAGCCCAGTTCCCAGGTAGGTGTCTCTTGGTGAGCTCTGTGATGATAATCATGATGCTGATGTTTCATAAGAGTAGTTGTAGAGAAGCACTTTGCAGTTGGTGTGTGTGTTTATGTGTTATTAGTATGTGTGTGTGTGAGATGAAGAGAGATAGAGCAAGTATTAAGGTGCTGTGCTAAGAATGGAAAGGTTCTAGTCTTACATATGGAAGCCCAATTGATTGAATTTGGTCAGTCATTTTCTCAGTCCTAGACTGGGAAGTCAAAAGTCACTATCTATTAACCTGTAGATTACTGCAATGTGTGCATAATCCACACAAACACACACTCTGCTACTGTGTTATATGGTGGGTTAGTGATGAATTAGACATGCTCTATTATTAATTATAATAATATAATATTATAATATAATAGGGTATGAGTACTTCAGAAAATAGGTCAAATGAATTTTGGGAAAGAATGTGAAGAAACTAATTTTTATATGTATCTAAACACTATTAATCAGTGAACTAATAAGGAGACGTCTACTAATGTATCTTGAAGGGATGCAATAGCTCAGTGGCTAAGACACTGAGCTTGTAGATCAGAAGGTTGATAGTTCAGTGGTTCAAATCCCTAGCACTGCATAACAGAGTGAGCTCCTGTTACTTGTCCCAGCTTCTGCCAACCTAGCAGTTTGAAAGCATGTAAAAAATGCAAGTAGAAAAATAAGGACCACTTTGGTGGGAAGATTACAGCGCTCCGTGCGCCTTTGGTGTTTAGTCATGCCGGCCACATGACTACGGAGACGTCTTCGGACAGTGCTGGCTCTTTGGTTTAGAAACAGAGATGAACACCTCCCCTAGAACCAGAAATGACTAGCATGCATATGTGGGGGAACCTTTACCTTTACCTTACTAATGTATCTGGAAGCAATAAACCCTCTTTACATTTCAGAATTTTATCTTGTTTCTTAACCCTGTCTGCTCGGTATGCACATAGAAAAACGTTAAAAGCAAAACTATAACATGCGTATTGCATTTTAGAAATTTAACCTTAGTCATCCCACCATCATAAGAAAACCCTCTGCATTTGGATACAGAAAATGTTTTATTTCATCTTAGGGATTTGGATGATAAGCACAGGACAGTTTAGCGACAGTTTAGGGCAGTCCCACATTATTGTGAATCAAACTAAACATTTTTAATTTTGTCCAACTGATGAATATGCAAGGCTCTTATAGATTTTAAAATACTTCTTCCTCTGTGCTAAAAAAATTGCTGGGGTTGTTCAATTTGCTTAAATGGAAGACTTCAAGGACAATCCCACACAAAGCATGGTTAATTTTTTTAAAAAAATCTAGTATATGTTTTTTAAACTACATGTAGAGTATTAGAATTAAAACTTTCCATGGTACATTGACATTAATGCCAGTCAAAACATTTAGTTCTACAGTATATTCTGTTTTTTTGCAGTGATCACCATACGATTCCAGGAAGTTTCAGGCAAGGCATAAACATAACAGTCTTTGTTGTTTTGTCTTAGTCTTTAATACTCTGAGAAATAATGCTTCTAAATCTGGATTTTGCTGATCAACCATAAAGATATCTAAGCCTTCTTGTTAATGTCCATCATCATATTTAGCCAACATTTATTTTTCTTCATAATGTTTCTGTTCTAGGTGGAGGAGTCAGCTATTGTTGGAGTAAGTGGCTATGTGGAATATCTCCGTGAACAGGAAGTATCTGAACGGTGGTTTCGTTACAACCCACGTCTGACTTGCATCTACTGTGCCAAATCCTTCAACCAGAAGGGTAGTCTGGACCGGCACATGCGGCTTCATATGGGCATCACACCTTTTGTTTGCCGGATGTGTGGCAAAAAGTATACCCGCAAGGATCAGTTGGAGTATCACATCCGGAAACATACAGGCAACAAGCCCTTTCACTGCCATGTCTGTGGGAAGAGCTTCCCCTTCCAGGCTATCCTCAACCAGCACTTTCGCAAGAATCACCCTGGCTGTATGCCACTGGAGGGATCACACAGCATCTCTCCAGAGACCACTGTCACCTCCAGAGGGCAAACCGAGGAAGAGTCTCCTCTTCGGGAAGAAGCTGGTCTGGCTGGGGAAACGGCACAGGGATCTGTATCGACTACTGGGCCAGATTGAGGCCAGATGCCCAGTGGATCAGGGGATCTTCTGTAGGATAAGCAAACCCCGCTGGGATGGTGAGCTCCTGTAGTTGGTTGTGCAATGTTGCCACTGGACGAAGACACTCCCGAGAGGTTGCCAAAACAGAAAAGATACAGTACTGTAACTAAAGTGCTTATGGTTTCCCTTATTTTTCTCCATCTCCTTGGAAAGGAGAAAACAAAAACTGGGTCAACTAACCTCTGATTCAGGGATTAACAACTTCGGAGGGGTGGGCTGTTTTGTTTTGTTTTTTTAAGTATTCAGTAGTGAACAAGGAGAAATAGATTTTTCTCATTTCTTGGCAACAGATCCTGTGGGCCTATGGGCTGCAGGGATCTAGCTATGTGTATGCAGAGCATCAGCATCTGTATTTATCAAAATCATTATACCTCCATAAGATACATGGGGTCAGGAATTGGTTTTTGTTGTTTTGTGCCCCACTCTTATTTCCCAGGTAATTCTTTTTTGAGAACAATGGCTGTTGTATTATAACCAACCATGCCTAAGTGTATTTTATCTCATTTTCATTTGATGTATCTTTTAAAAAATTGACCCATTACCTAAGGGCTTTTATTAGGGGGAGGGGGCTTGCCATTTCAACATGTGTGGCCTTGCCTGTTTGTTATAAGGCTAGCAATTTTTTGAGCAGTATTTTAAAGATTACACAATATTTAAGTAATTAAGCTACTGAAAAAGAAGGCAGTAACTACAGTATGAGGTTCTGCCATCTTTGAATGATATTTTCAGTTGTGAAATATGGGTAGTGCAGAACACGTCACAATTCTTGCTTATTCTATGTGTGCTGCAAAAACTGAAAAGTAGATTTCTAGTTATGATGAATTTTTAAAACAGTGGCTTTTTCCAAAGGTCATCCTTTGCCTCCCATGCACTTGATCTAATGAAACAGCAATATTTATATATCAAAATAGATGGATCTCGATGGGAGAAGAAACACTGGTTTGTCTTTGTTTCCCTGTTTGATATTTTTATATGAAAAACATGCAAAAAACATGCTCCTACAATTCAGTAGGGTAAAAGCTCCCATTTCCTGTAAGCAATGAAAACTTTTCCTTTACACTTCTATAATATTTCACATATGAAGTTGGGGAGATCTCACTTTCTCTCTCTCCTCTCTCTCTCTGCCAAATCCAGCAAATATGCATCTCATGTTTCTTAATATTCTGTTTATAACTAAAAGGTTACAAGTGCAGGAGAGCAAATATTTCAAATAAGTGTCTTATATTTGCAAAATAAGTTCTGTGTCGGTATTTAGTAGCAATGCTGTAGAATAAAGGTGAAGAGTTGGCATAATGCTAATATTATAGATTATACGGAGTTAAAATGGCTAAAGCAAAACTTATAGGAGAAAGATTAAGATGTGGTAGAGCCACGAAATGAATGGAGAGAGGAATTATAATGTTATGGTAAAGGAAGAAACAACTTTTTGTTGAACATGCTTAGATTTGTATAATATTAATATTTCGCCAATCTTGCCTTCTTACCCCATACATTTCTTGCTTCTAAAAATGAAACTCTTTTGATTATGCTCGCAGGAAGAATGAAAATTGTTCAAAGCTCTCCCCTTTCCTCCCGATGTGTGCATTTTTTTTAATGTTAGCTGAGGAATTTGTTCCATTTCCCAATTCATGGTAAAGCAAGCAGTGATTTTTCTTTGTGATCACAAAGATACGCAAACTCATTGAAAAGATTAACTCATACTTGTTTAAGAGTTTGACAAGATTCTCCCAAAGCCACACACACACTTTTCTTCTGGATGAAGTAGGGAGGATAATAGATGTGAATATATCTATCTATATGCTGCTTTAATCATAACTTTCAAATCTACCAAAAAGAGACAATTTACACTAAAAAGAATTGGAAAATATTTCTAGTTAGTTTATAACAAAGTTTTTAAGCATTTAAGAATAGAATTTTAAAAATGTTACCAAACTTGTAAGGCATACATTTATTTATCTACAAGTATGATATAAATATATATATATAAATATATATAAATATATAATTATAATGGGAATATTTCTTTGCTGAATTGATGACGGTGTAGCATTTCTATATAAGAGTTTCCTCCAAAGCAGAATGCAGCAAAAATCCATACATATTAAGGGGGCAAAGAGTTGTAATGGATTGTTGAATGTGGCATTTACAGAGCTGTGAGTTCCTTTTGGACTGATACTGTGAACAGAGGAGTGACCAAGTAATCCAGGATTGTGTCATCAGTCATTACCTGCTTGCTGGTAGACTCCTTTTTATTTAGCCTGGCCAGAATCATTGAGAATTTCTTGCCTCTTAGCCCAGGCTTCGTTTTAAAAGAAAAATAAAGCTTGTGAAATGTGCTTTTAGTTGCAGCCATTGAAAGATGTCATTTTTACTTGCATGCAAATGAGCCAATATTCTTGCCCGTCTTCTTTTGAACTGGGTTTATAGCTTTAGTTATCCAGTCAGCTTATTCCTACAGAAGGCTACATTATGAGAAAAAGCCTGTAAGAGGCTTGTGCCAGCAATCTTCCCAGTCCTTTCTTTCAATATGCCCGGAGGAGTTGGGAAACTTTTATTTCTTTTTATAAGCAAAACAGTTTATTTTGAAAGCTGGACCCAGACAAATGTGAACTTTAGGTATGATTCATTCATTGAAGCAGACAAATTCAAATCACAGCTTGTGAAGGTTGATTTATTTCAACAAAGTTAACTATGGGTTTATGTTCAGATAATATTACCTCTGGGTGCAATCATGATGTCCAATGAGACCAGGATTCAATATTTTGTTTGTGTGTCTGTGTGAAGGTGCATGTGTGTGTACATGCAGAAAATGATCTTGATCTGTGACTTTACAAAATATAAGAGCTGCCAAAATATCCTGAGCTTTGTGGCTTTATTCAAAAAGTACCTTTGTAGTATAATCAAGAAATCCTCATAAATGTGTATTACTGGAGAAGCTAGAAAGAAGGGTGGGCTTTCTTGTGTTCTTAAAGAGCCTGACACTCTGAAGATTTAAAAGCCTTGCAGGAATACATGCAGGTTGTTATGATTCGTATAATCCAAATTGTGCCAAATATTAAGGCATTCCATCTATTGACAACTGTTCTTCTGCCCTGCCAGGTGGCAGAATATAATTGCTAGAATAGGCAGTGGGCCACTTAGGAAAGAATCTAACTTCATTTGACCATTTATGTGGAAACCCATGGTGTTGATGTGGCTGGAGTTGAAAGAAAACTCTGTTGAACTGCTTGATTCTGTCTTGAGATCTTACTTTTCCCTCAGATTCTACGTTGAGTGTTCTTTTTTTAGTTATTCTAAACAATGTGCAAATAAGTTATGAGCTGATGGCGCATAAATTTGCAAAGCTTGTTTCAGACTATTATGCTTTGTGTAACAAAATGGAAAGTATTCATTTTCATAAATGCTAGTATGGTAGTGTTTGAACGAAAGTGGCAAATAAAAGTGTTTGCATTAGACAGAATTGAAGCAAACCTGTGGTGAGGCTTCCTTTTTTGTTCTGCAATGAAATATTTACTTGTGCTGGAATTTTTGTATTCAGTGCTTTAACCTTAATGACAAATCTGGAAATGAGCTTCAGGACACAATTGTTGGAGACATTAGGCATTGGCTATATTGCCACCCAAGCTCAAAGGATTATTCTCTAGATTCTGTAGTGTTGGTAACCTATTTTTTTATTCAGTGCATCTGGACATTTTTCATCTGTGCTAAATTGATTCCTAATGTGACTCAAAAGGGAAGTGAAGCAAAATTCTTTAATATTATACCTCATTACTTAATGCCTAACGTCAAAAAAATTATCTGTAGTGAGTAATTTATCTCATTTTTTTAATGAGACTTGGTAGGTTGAACTTACATTACCTCTTCTCTTTCAAAGAACAACAGAGCATTAGAAGAAAAGGATAATTTCATTGCCCTGCACTTGCAGAATGAAATTTTGCCATTATCTTCCTGTGTCTGCTGCTATGCATTAATCTTATCAAAAGCAATAGAGTAAAATTAATATAATTCTTAACAGACATCATTGCACTGCAAATTGCTTGATTTGCTTTAAAATAGCTAGTGTAAACAAACGTAGAACAAAAAAAGAAGAAAAAGAATCTAAACAATTGTATTGCTTTTTTCCTTGAGCATGAGAGATGCTTTTTCCAAATATTTGTGAGACTCCAACTTATATTTAGAGATCCACATGAACTCAGGATACAACTTTGTCATGTCTTCGGTGTCTGAAAAGGTTGATCGGTAAGCTGTATTTTTTTTTTAAGAATAGAGAATTTTTTGTGAGAAGAGAGCTTAATCTCTGAATTTGAAAACATTTCTTGCCGATAATTTTAGATTTTATGAGTTTTACTTCTGATGTATTCAATTTCTAATGTCCAGTTCTTCTAAATTGAAGTGAGTTTTATATTTCATAAGCTTTACTTATTCTTTAATTTTGTTTAAAAAAAACTTCTCCATTTTATTTATTTATGAATTTATATATATATATATATATATAT
>WNWU01000089.1:3319177-3424438 GCA_012654045.1 Ptyas mucosa
ATATATATATATATATATATATATATATATATACATATACATACATACATACATACGATCTGTAAATATATCAGAATTTTATATGCTAGCAGAAAATATCTGAAATAAATTGAATACAAATGAATTAAATTCTAATCTTATTGGAAATTGCTGCTTATTCCACATTTTTTGAATGAATCTTATAAATTGTTTTCTGGAGTTTTGCAGTCCTGAACTATTAAAGGATCAGATGCTGTATATTGAACTATAGTTGATGTCTGTTGGAGGAAACCCAGGATTCAGACCTAAAGGATTCTGTTCTGGTTGAAAGGATGAGATCTTGCATAGTTTTGTCAATAGGTTATATGCAGATTAGGTAAATCTATTTTCTAAGTTAATATTTATAACATTATTAGCTCTTTTAAAATGTTAGATTATTTGTCAATCGCTTGCAATATATTGGCCTTTGAGAGGAGGAGTTAAAATTAAATATAGCATTTTACAAAAGTTCTTAGTAGACAATAAACTATCTCTACCATTCTGATTGTGACTTCTGTGCTCCAGAATTTTGAAGGGTATATTTTCTTTGATATAAATATTTTGAATGTTTATACTTCTGATTCCTTGGGCAATGGATTTTATTTTATTTTTTTTTGGTTGGGAGCAAATTCACCAAAGATGGCTAAGAATGCTTAGTTGGAGGTGGACAGGTAGACATATGTGTCTGGAAGCCTAGTTTGGAATTGCAAATTGAGTACTGAAGGTCAACTTTTGCAGGTATATAAATTGAACCATTGTTCAAGGCAAAAGGTTTTGAGAATTCAGCATGTTGTTTCTTGCAATAGCAGGCTGATGTTTTGGGGAATGTCCTTTTTAACATTTCTGAGGGATGTGAAGGTGTGCTGCCTCTATATATGCAGGGTCATGTTTCATTGAGATGTATTGGCAAATTGGTTCTGTATTGGCAGTTATATTCCTTTTAATTTGCCTAATTCTTTTAAATAAGTCTGTTAATGTCTGTGTCTGCATCTTGTGATATGGAATTCTATATATCAATTATAGGAAAAGTTACTACATAAAACATATTATTGGATTAGATTTAGAATCTTTTAGAATGTCACAACCAGGGAACAAAAATATGCTCAATATTGTAAGATTATGTGTTGTGTTATATTCTGTAGGCATGTCTTTATGGAAAACCTGTTTACTTATGCCATTACTTGCCATTTAAGTCATGTTTTCCATATACAGGTAGTCTCATACATTTAGTGATCATTCAAAGTCACAATGGCATTGATTGAACGATGGCTATGACCAGTCCTTCGAGTTCCTGCCATTCCAGCACCCTCTCCAGTCATGTGATCCTGATCTGGACACTTGGCAGCTGGCTTACACTTACGACTGGTTCAGTGCTTCACGATCACACGATCACCATTTGCTATTTTCCCTGCTGGTTTCCCCAGAAAGTCAATGGGAAAGCTGGCAGGGAAGATTGCAAGTCATTGCCCACCCATGCACCCTTCCACAGCCCCTCTGTGCTTGTGGCATGCTAGCCACATCCCACCCTCCCCAATTCTTGCATACCTTCACTGAACCTCACCACATTTCACATCACTCCTGTGTGCCCTTGTGCTCTCTCCCCAAGCCTCACTGCACAATGCACAGTGCACATCCCTCATGCCCTCTCCCATCCGGCAGCAGCCCCTTATTTACCTGCTGACTTGCTTGAGAGCCATCTGGGGCTTGTAACTTCCTGTCAGTTTCCTCACTGACTTGATGGTGGGAAGCAGCAGGAAGTTTCCTTCCCTAAGGACTGTGAGATTTGATTTACAGTGGCAACTAGAACTGCAGGGATTATTGTCACTAAGGGATGTGATGGTATTTTATGACCTTGTGGCTTAGTGACAGAAATTCTAAACCCAATTGCTGTCATAAATTAAGGGCTACCTGTATATCTTTACACAAATTGTTAGAAAACAACTGGAGTTGTAAGAAGTAATACAAAACAATTCCTCACAGAAAATTCATTAAAATTTTACTTTGCTTGAAGTCCGAATTTTCATTTAATTTTGTCAAGCAAGATACATTCCAGCATAAAGCACTAAGACAATTCTCATGATCAAACCAGGGATTCATTTTGATGGCGAAGAGCTTAAGGAGATGCACATTACATGTACAGGGAAAGAGGGTATGCTGTCAGAATTTGCCCCTGTTTGTCCTGGGGAAGCCAGCAGCCGTATTACCCAGATAAAGGAGAAAGCAAAGCCTCGTCTGAGCTTTGATAGTGCACTATTTTGCCTGACAAGTTTGATCAGTTGTTTTTTTTAAAAGGGCTATCTGGATTTTTGTAGTTCAATTCTGGTATACCTGCATTTACAGATACATTTCTGAACATACGTTGGTCTTTATAAAGATAATTCCCCATTTGCAAATCTCAAGATTGTTTAAAACTTTTAACCAGTGCCTTCCACTTTTTCTCTCCTCCCATGAAGCCATTTCTTCAGCACTTGCCAATTATGATGGGTATGTTTTTATCTCTTCTGAAGGTGCTTTTCTTTATAAAATCAAAATCTGTATGGGCCCATAATATCTGCTTTTTGCTCCAGGAATATAGGTCTTGCTATGTCTCAATCTGACATGCTGATTGATTGACCCCATTCTTGCCTCACATGGCATTAGTTTCCTTAATTGTTCATTACGTTTTTCATTTGTTCAGATTTTTTGTTCTGAGAATGAAAACTACTAGACCTCCAAGCTTTATGGCCTAAACCATACCTTTCTATGGCTTAAACCACTAGCAGAGTTTGAAAATACCTTTTGCCTTACTCTATGAACTAATCTTGACTGGAATTAATTTGGGATTCTGCTGAAAAGAAAGCAAGCTCAGATTTGCAAGTGAATGTGAACCAGAGCCTATGGAATTACGGTAGTTTATTCTCAATATACAGTTTTTTAAAAATTTGTCAGAGATTAATATGTTCCCCATTTGATACCACTTGTCATCAAATGCCATAAAATCTAAAGCCAGTTAGAGTGATTCTGGAATCAGACTTTGACTTCCAGTGTTCTTTGTCAAATACTGTAAATCCGGTAGCATATTTATTGCCAAACATCCAGAAATTGCCAAGTCACATCAGTACTGCTATCCAAAAACAGGTTCAGATGTTTTAATACTACTTCCATATAATCTGTATGCAGAGTTTTGTATAGTTCTAAAATGTTGCCATTGATGACTAAGATTAGGTATTTTTCACACAAAAACTGCTTCCAGTTGCAAAAATTGAGTTTAATTTTCTCTTAAACATTAATGAGCCTTACTCTTCAAGGGCCCCCTACAAGTCACTGGGTCAACTGTCTCTACAAAAAGGAGTTCTTCAAGGCCAATTCCTGCACAGCTTCCCAAATCCTGATTCTGTATGTGTATACATATATATATATCTTTTTTGTATTATACCAACCAGATAGAACTGAGATTCCATTTGGTAAGTAACTCCTTCTTGTATTTATTTATTTTTAATTATTTATTTACTATTTAACTCCCCAGCCCTCCTTTGTAAAGAGGCTGAGAAAGTAAATAGTTATGGGTTCTTTCAGTGAGAGTCACTCAGTTCTGCTCTGGGTAGCATTGGAAGAATTAAAAGAAATTGCTTCTTTTTGCCTCTACCACTGCAAATAATTCCATATTGAAATTGGTACAAAAAACTGTTTCAACATTAGCAGAATGTTGCAGCTAGATATAAAAAAAGCTATTGCTTGCATAAAATGAGTTGCTTAATGCATATTTAACCTACTTGGGTTTTCTCCATTTATTTCTCATTTTAACTAAATCTTCTATTCCAGTGATATAAACTATGTTTGCTACAAACCCCTGAGAGATGCATCCATTTTTCATTTCATTGTAGAACTGTTTGCACCAATATATGCATGTAGGCATACATCTACCTGTGCTGTTTAGAAATCTGCAGTGAATTTTTAGATCCATCATTCCTGCACTTATGCTGGTTGCACAGTGCTAAATGTTTCTGTTTAAAGGGAAACAGAAGCTGTAATCCTTCACTTAACACGTAAAGGAGCTTTAATTCAGTGACTGGAGTGCTAACCCCATTTGGTTGGTAGGTATACACTTTTTGTAGAAATCAGAGTTCAGGTAACTACCAATACAGTTTTAATCTACAAGAATTCCTGGAAGGCAGATGTAATCTAAGAGTTATTAGTCTGACTGCTAGTAAATTATTGCTGTGAATGGTTGTTTAAATGAGAGCATTAACGCTGATTACAGAGTCTTTAGGGACCTTGTCTCTTCCCAAGAATTAATGTAATGTAATGCTGTCAAATGATTGCTGGGGCAGAAATTTACTATTTTCTAACTATTGATGAAAAGCTGAGACATTTGAACCAAGTATTTAAAATTGGAGTGTAACATTTTATAAAGCATTTTTCTTCCATTTCTGCTTCCTTAAGTAATCTACCCTTGATTCCAGTTTAATTCTTTAAGGTAGATGGAGCTGTATAATTTGGAAACTGGACACAATGAGCCTGATTCAACAGCGTGTGTATTGACGAATTTGCAATGCTCCATGTTTTTAGTATGAAAAATAAATAAATTTCTGACAATAAAGTATATTTCTCTTTGCAGAAAACAAATATATGAAATAAGATCCTTTGAGCTGAAATGTGGATACTTTTCTTGAAAAACTATTCAATCTTCTTTTTAAAAATAAACATACAATTGCTTCCAGAATATTAAAAGCACACTTTCCCTTCCGTAGATGTTGCAGTTTTGTTTTGTTTTTATGCAGAAAGGAACTGGTTCATTTTGTCACAATTATGCCTACTTTTCCTGTAAGAATCTTTTATTTTAAGATGTCAGGTTCATATTTCAGAAGTGCTTTGCTTGCAGCAGGTCTCCAACAGAAAAACTTACTAAATGACCTGTACTTAAGAACATGCAGAGTTGCTCTACTAGGCAAGGTGGACCAACTGACTTAGCATAGGATTGGTTCTTATGTTCCTAGTTACTCTGGGCATTCGAACATCAGTACCTGATCTCCATGCATTCTTATGTTCACATTCATTGGAAGCAAAAGCAAAGTTGTCAAGACAAAGACATGCAGAATAGGGGTGTACCTTTTGTTCCGTTTGCTGTGGCATCGATAGAGAGGGACTTTTCTAATATTGAAATACAGATGGCAATACATATTCTTTAATCACACTCTTTATATGCACTTACAGATTTACTCTCAAACAGACATTACTCGTGTTTTAATTAGTTGCCAAATTCTATAAAGGCAAAAGACTGTGGAGACCATGGAGAAATATAGTCTGAATCCTGGTTGTGGGAAGGAACCTTTCTCCTGTTGTGCTCCCAGTCCAGATCTCTGTACTATAGTTTTCACGAGGGAAGCTCCAATGTCTGTGGTAAGCAAGTTGGTGTCAAAAGGGATCCTTGAGGGGAAATTTTTTTGAAAACCACCATTTTAAGGGTCTTTACAATAGATATGATGCTTCTTGCCCTTGTGCATCACTTGTATGAGCCACATTGGCTATAATGTCAAATACAGTAGCTGCCTTGCCTTTATTCATTGCATTAACATTCAGTAGAGAAAAGTGAATCATCATGTTTGTTGAAAGCCCCCAGCCTTTTGGATTAATGAGATATCTGAAATTGAGGCTAGGAAAACATGCTTTAATTGCTGAGTAAGCTCTATAGAGTTCCTTTTCTTACGCTGTACTTGAATGTAATTGTGTGATTGGAGAGTCAAAATACCCTGTTTCCCCCAAAATAAGACATCCCCTAATAATAAGCCAATCGGGCTTTTGAGCGCATGGCAATAAGGCCAAGCACTTATTTCAGGGTTCAAAAAAAATATGAAACAGGGTCTTATTTTCAGGGAAACACGGTAATATGACAGATCTGTTTAAATACAAAATAGAAAGTATGTGTTATCTTATTGTGCTAGGAAATTAGGCTGAGAAAGGATTGTCCCTTTTTATTTTGCTCCTGCTGGCTTCCTCCCATCAAATTAAGCATGACAGAAATTGCATTCCTTTTGTATGAACTGAGTTTGTAAATGGGTTTACTGATAACAACGTTGTTTCTTTATTGAAATACATCAAATGCAATTCTTTTTATTATCAGCTTCCTCTCAGCCTGTGGCAGCACTTGGTCACTTAGCAGATATTGAAAAAGCCAAGCAGGATCAGTTTTGAAAAAGATCCAATTAGTGCTTGGATGGGAGATTATCAGGATTCCTAAAACTGTGGACCACACTGGGAAGAAGGCAATGGCAAACTACTTCTATATTGATGCCAAGGGAATTATAGAGACGTGCTTGTAGGGAAATAGAATTCAAAGGAGATTGTGTATTTTTTACTTTGTTATTAGAAAAATATTAGTTAAGTATCTCAAGAATGACAATTCAAACCTACATGTATTAGAACAAACTACAGCACGTTGTGATGATGTTTTCTGTGCGATAATGGAAACAAATAATTATTTTGTACATTAATAGAACTAAATTTTAGAATGAAACTTAGAGATGGCATTCTGTTTGCTAAATCAATAATAATCAGAACTGACAATCAAGATAAAACAATGGGAAGGTCCTCAAAGGAAATAGAGAAGCACAGGGTAGCTGAGTGGAAAGTTCTCCTTTAGAAGCCCCAAAGAAATAGATAAATGAGAACTACTTATGACTACTTATACTATATGGGGATCATAAAAAAGGTATTTTCTGTATGTTTAAAACTGATACATTGTGTGTGTGTATGTGTGTGTGTGTATGTGTGTGTGTTGATGATTTATAACTCATTCTGTTCCCATCAGACCAGTAACTTCTAGTTATTCTTGTCCTATAATCCATAATAATGAAATATACATTTCTTTTTCTCTACATCAGGGGTGTCAAACTCAATTTCATTGAGGGCCGCATCAGGGATGTGTTTAACCTTGGAGGGCTGGGGTGGACATGGCCATGATGGGCGTGGCCAGCTCAACATCACTTGTCTCAGGGGCGCCTTGGTGGCCTGAGCACTCTGCCAGTGAAAACGGGTTCCTGAGCTCCGTTTCCGGCTGTGCTGGCCTTCTGCAACCCTCTGCTAGTGCAAGCGGAGCCCGGCAGGACCAAGTGTGGCCCTTGTGAGCTCTGTTTCCAGCTGTGATGGCATCCTGCAACCCTCTGCCAGCAAAAACAGAGTCTGGGAGTGCCTCATGCAGCTCTCCCAAGCTCTCTTTTCACTGGCAGAGGCACCACAAGCCGGTCCTTCACTGTTTCCAGGGTGGCCCCACGGGCCAGATCTAAGCACCCCTTGAGTTTGATACCCCTGCTCTACATTATACATGGAGTCACCTTTTAATAGCAGTGACACATGGGAGAGACTGTTATAGAGGAAAGTGAAATTGATAAAGGAAGGCGAAATTGAACTGGGGAGCAGTGGTAGTACTGGCTTGTGTGTCAGTGGTCTATTTTGAATAACACCTACCCTCAGGAAATGTTACTTGAAAGAACATTGAAATTAGTATTGTTCCTCTTGCAGCCACTGGGTATTGGAATTGTAGTCTGCTCAGGAAGAGAATGCTGTGCAATTTCAGCAAAAATTTCTGTGCCTCTTTCTCTGGTGCTATTTATTTTACCACTTGGTTTTTATATAACTAACTACATTCTTGTTTATAGCTCTTGACCACGCATATCTAATATAGATTTTCAAGGACTATGCTTTTTTTACTACCTTGACTACAAATCACTGTATGTTGAATTAAGTATCTACAAGTATCTTGCCATTTTATGAGTTTTATATACAGTATAAAATGCACCATGGAGAGATTGTCAGTGCTTTGCGGAGGGGGCATGTTTTACAATATTTGAGAATGAATTTTTGTCTCCCCCTCCCTTGTGGCTCTTGACAAACACCAATTCTTCCCATGCTCAAGAGTATTTGAGCCAAGCTTTCCAGGATGAAAACTTCATGTGAGGCTTCAGACTGTAAACTATGTACCGTAATTAATCTGAAATTTTTGAGAAAAATCACTGCAACAAGGCGTAAGAAGCATGCTCAGTGAGCAATGCCAGATGCTACGTGGATGAAACTTGCAATCCCTGATCTCACTGTGAACCCAAACTCCCAAGATGTTTGGGGAGCCTGCTAGCAGCTTAGCATATGCATAATATATAAAGAGAAAGAAAGCATTGTACACTTGACAGCAGCAGGCATTGTCTGCATTATTTCAAGAATCCATGTCCTTATTATACTTTTTTGCTATTATTTCTTGCAAGCCAGCTTTTAAATGTAGTATGGCACTTTAAGTATGTTATTTTAACTTCTCCTTGTCCCATCTTTTTCCCACAAGCACTTTAAATTCTATGGATATTGTTAGCTATTATATACAGGAGAATTGTCTTAGGTGGAAAATAGATACCACTGATTATCATAGTGCAGAGCGATTAGAAGAGGTTTTTTGCAGCCCTGACTAGCAAAACAAGACACCTTTCCTCTTGTTGGATGTTTGAACAGCTCTGCATCTCTTGTAAGACTGTCCCCAGCTGTCTCTCTGTTTTGAGCATGCACAACCACTTCACTGGGAGTCCCAACAAAGTGTTGCTTGTTGTGCATATTTCTGCATAGGCAGACAAGTGGGAACAGCTTTCAAAAAAGGTGTTTAATTTGCACAAGCATGCATGTTGAAAACATTTGTTAACACTTTGGACTGCCCTAGTACCTTCTGCATCCCAGGAGGTGAAAATATTATATATGTTCACTTTTCTTTATCAGTACTTCTGCATTCCTTAAGACTATGAAAGCAAAATGCTATGTTTGCATCCCACATTTTAATTCAGATATATTGTCATGGGTGCATTACTTGGAACCTGACATATATAATATTTGGAAGGTTGGCATGCATGGTTGCTTATGAAATAGGGTAGTTTTTGCTTATTGAAATGGGCTGTGTTTCTGCATCAAGTTTTTGGAAAGCTACAGAGCCATAAGAAAATGCAACTGACGCTACTAAGGTTTGTAACATATACAGAACTGCAGCAATAAAATGGGCTGAACTTTCATCAGATCAAATTGTATGTCGGTTTTAGATTTTCTTGTAAATATCTCTGCCTCAAATAAGTTCACCTTGTACTGTATTGGAGTGGGAGAGCGGGGCTTTCATGGTGGCAGAGTGAAAGCTGGGCCTGTACTGGGTAGTATGAGTTCAGTTGCTCTGACTGACTGCGTTGTAGAGATATTCTATCTTTTGGCCACATCAAATGGAAACGAAAGTGGAATGGTTGGATTGCACAAATACTAGGTAATTTTCATAAAGGGAGCAATAGGGTTGTGGTCCTGGTTTTAATGGGGATTTGTAAGAATTTGAGAAAAGAGTGGTTCAAGTCTGTTTGGGGGTTGGGAGCTATTGTCACCCATCCATACTTGTTCACTCTTAGCATTAAAATATATTTTTCCCTCTCTCTGCTAGGTGGGTTTTTAAAACAAAATCATTCCCCATATGATACCCTCTATGAACCTGAAATAGATGGATATTTACTTTTCTGTTGGAGTATTGAGATTTCTTGCTGTATATTCTTTTGGGTTGATTTTCATTGCTTTGAATTACCAAGGTCAATGTATTATTTCGCAGCAGGCTGAAAAGGGATCCAGCTGTTTGCAAATGATTGACAGCAGAACTGCCCAATTTATTTTTAATCCTCATTTTCCAAGCCTATGCACCCTCTTATTGTCCCACTGATCCTTAAGCACATGGAGGGAGAATAAAAGGGAAGCTAGATGGTAATGATTATGTAGGTGTTCCTTTTGATGTAGGTAGAAGATAAAATATAATAGTGAAGATAAAGGCTTGCATAAAACTCCTTTTAAAGCAGTTTAGCTACAAAAAAGCTCTTATCAAACAGCTTTAAAATGTGAATGAGAAGTTAGCAACTTGGTTAGAATTCTGAAATTTTCTATAAGTGTATACTTGAACTTCTGTTTGTATTTTAAAACAATGCATTTTTCCTCTTTAACACTGTATAAAAGAAATGTTATGCATGTGAGTGGTTTGAGAATTAAATGGTTTAATACTCAAAGGTGGAGTATTTTTTTTATTTGCCTGCAGTTTTACATGCTGTCTTTTAACAGAGAAAAGTCACCTTGAAGATACTGCCAAATATTTATTTTTCATTCATAGAAGTTCCCTACTGTTTTTTTTTCCAGGCAATAAACCTTCTGGCATGTTTCTATCCTTGTTTTATAGTCAGAAGATGATAATGCTTCATACTCAATCTACTGTAACTCATCAGGATGAGCTACATGTAGTAGAAACTATTCAAAAGAAACAAACCTAACAAAAGAGGAGGTAGAATTGCATTATATATAAAAGATCACTACATCTCTACAGAAATGCAGTACCTAAAACCAAGGATGAAAACCACCTAGAATCCATATGGTTCAACATAAAAGGGGAAAAAATGCTATTGCTATAGGCATATACTACAGGCCACCAACCAAGCAGAAGAAGTAGATGAACTCTTTGCTAATCAATTAACAAATGTATATAGGAGTAGTAATGGGAGATTTTAACTACCCTGATATCAACTGGGAGACAAACTCTGCAGCAAATGGGAGATCAAACAGATTCCTAACCAACTTAGCTGACAACTTTGTCATCCAAAAGGTAGAGGAGGGAACTAGAGGAAAAACTATATTGGACCTAATTCTTACTAATAGAGAAGAAGTGATAAAGGGAGTTGAAGTTGCCGGAACCTTGGGCGAGAGTAATCACGTCATATTGGAATTCAATATAATGCAAACACAAGCAATAGAATATTGTCTTAAGACACAACTAGTGTTTTAAACTTTAAAAGAGCTGATTTTAACAAACTCGGAGAGAGCCTAAGCAAAATTTCATGGATACAAATCCTAAAGGGGAAAACAACTCAGGAAGTGTGGGAAACACTGAAAAATATAATCATAAAAGCCCAGTCCAACACATTACCACTAGAAAAGAAAATCAAGAAATCCAAGAAGAAACCAGCATGGTTGCACAAAAATCTCTCTGATAAACTAAAAGACAAAAAGGATACGTACAAAAAATGGAAAGAGGGACACATAACTAAGGCAGAATATCAGCAGATGGCCTGAATCTGCAAAGGTGAAGTCAGGAAAGCAAAGTCAACAGGAAAGCAAACAGTTGGTCCACTAAAGAGACAAAATGGCAAGGAAATAACAGGCAGTAGAGAGAAAGCAAAGCTGTTTAACTCATTCTTTGCATCAGTCTTCATACAAAAAGAAACTATAGCCCAACCTACCAAAAACATAACTGTAAAAGACAGATTAGAAATAAAAATTAAAATAAGCAAGAAAATGGTAAGAGAACAGCCAAAAAAGCTAATACAATCCTTGATTGTATAAACAGACATAGAATCAAAATCACATGAAGTATTAGTACCACTTTATCCTTAGTAAGACCACTGCTGGAGTACTGTATCCAATTTTGGTCACCGCATTACAAAAAAGATGTTGAGACTTTGGAAAAAGTGCAAAGAGCAACTAAGACGATTAAAGGGCTGGAGATTAAAACATATGAAGAACGGTCGCAGGATTTGGGTTTGGCTAGTCTAGAGAAAAGAAGGACTTGGGGACATGATAGCAGGATTCCAGTATTTGAGAGGCTGCCACAAAGACAAGGGGATCAATTCATTTTCCAAAGCACCAGAGGGCAGGACAATAAACAATGGATGGAAACTAATCAAGGAAAGAAACAACCTGGGATTAAGGAGAAAATTCCTAATACTGAGGACAATGTTAGTGGAACAGCTTGCCTTCAGAGGTGGTGGGTGCTTCATCACTGGAGGTTTTTAAGAAGAGACTGGACAGTCACTTGTCTTCATCCTGTTTCACTGTAGTACTGATAGTAGATACTCTAGTATAGGTAATAGAGTATTATCTCCTGGGAAATCTTCCAATATATTAGTGCACTTCTGGCAGTTCTCTAATCAGCTGACTGGCAAAGTGCTCAGAAGTTATCACTACACTTATGGCAGGCTATGCAGTTGGCAACACAGATTTCTGGGTTACCCACCCGCCCATGAGGTTCTTCCATTCTGTTGGAAAATAAAAGCCCCTAGGACACACACCCCCCAAGTGAGGTCACACATCAACCACAACCACTTCTGATCTATTGGTAACCTCAAAATAAAGATACAAAGAAACTGCTTAATCTTTTTACCCCTGCATTGGACATTTGGGCTGCAATTGATTAAACATTTCTCTCCGGGAAATGGAATCCCTTCAAGATATGGGAAATTTTTTATGCTGGAACCTACATAAAATTGGGAAGAGGTTTACACATTTTAAGATCAACATGGGGCATTCCACAGGGTAAGAAATTACCCTCTTTACTAGACTTTACATGTCCCCAAGGTAGGAACACCTCAATTGACACATCTGACACACTTCACATCAAAGTCCATTATTACCATAAGTACTATTACTCTCAAGGTTCTAGCTTTTTTATTTATTTATTTGTTTTATTTTATCTTATACATCCAACAAACATTAAATCTATAGCGGTCTATATCACAACGCGAGAAGGAAATAAACTTGTCCCATTACATATATAGGGTAACGTACAAAAGTCTATTACATATACCAATTGACATGCTTATCCAATATCTCTATTTATAGCTCAATTTGACATCCAATTATACCATTGATTCCAAGATATATAGTAATCTGTGTCCCCCCCGTCCTTTCAGTAACATAGTAAGCTGATCTGATTCCGCACAATTCATTATTTTCTGAATTACTATTTGTTCAGGTGGGCTAACATCCATCTTCCAGTATTGGGCCCATGCCAGTCTTGCAGCTGTTGTTATCTGCAGCAGCAGGTACCATGCCGTTCTATTAACATTTTCGGGTCTTATCCCTAATAAAAATACCTCAGGACGCAATTGTATATGCTGTCCCAACATTTCATTGAGCCACTTCAGAATATTCTTCCAAAATTTCATTGCCTCTTGGCAGGTCCACCATTGGTGGAAATATGTCCCTTCTTTAATGCCACATTTCCAACAGAGTGAGGGTATTCCAGGGAACATTTTTGCAAGTCTGGCTGGCGGTAAATGCCATTGATATGCCATTTTATATATATTTTCTTTATACCCTATTGACCAGGTAAATTTCATATTCTTAGTCCAAATTTCGCTCCGCCTCTCAGGCTCTATTGAATAACCTAGATTCTTCTCCCAGGCATGAACCGAAGTTTTTGCACCTTCCTCACCTTCCTCCATAGCCATAAGGAATTTATAACATTTAGATAACACCTTTTCATCCACCCCCAATAATATTCTATCCAAAATCTGCACCTCTCGGCTAATCCCAAGTCTCTGTCTATCTCTCATATACTTACTGCTAATTTGCATGTACATCCACCAGTCTAGGTTCACTCCTTGTTCCTGAAGTAACAATTTAGTTTTTAACTTCCCATTCGTATCTAATATTTCTTTGTAAGTCAATTTTTTCTCTGGATTATACAGACTCGGATCGATCACAGCTTCCACAGGTGAAACCCAGAGTGCTACCTTATTATAATATGTTTTCCTAATTTCCATCCAACTCTCAATTAGAACTCCTCACATGTGATATTTCGTAAAATATGCTGGGGGTTTGCCTCTCTCCCACCATAGGTGGGCATGCCACCCCTGTTGGAGATCATGACCTTCGATTGCTAATAGACGTCTCCTTTGTAGTGTAATCCACTCATGGATCCAAACCAAAACCGCCGAATTATAGTAATACTTCCAATTTGGGACCTCCCAACCCACCTTGTTCTTTCAATTTCTGCATCGTTTTCAACTTAATTCGAGGCTTCTTGTCCTGCCAAATAAATCTATTTGTAGCCCTGTCCAGGTTCCTAAAAAAGATTGTATCTACTCTAACTGGGGCCGTTTGAAAGAGAAATACCATTCTGGGCACTACGTGGGTCTTAATTAAGGCTATCCATCCCATTAATGACAATTGTATCTTACCCCGTTTCTCCAAATCTTTGTCTAGTTGCTCAGTTAATTTTAGATAGTTATCCGCCTTTATTGAGGAGCATCTATCAGACAGCCAAATCCCTAGATATTTGACTTTATGAACTACCTGGAGGCCCAAAGTGTTTTGTAATTCTAATTTTTGTATTTCCGTCATGTTTTTAACTATAATATTTGTTCTTTTCCTATTTATTTGTAATCCAGCCACCTCACCAAATTTCTGTATTATGTCAATAAGTCGCCCTCCAGAGGTTAATGGCTCTTCCAGAACAAAAACCAGATCGTCTGCAAACGCCTGGACCTTGTATTCTTGTTCTCTGATCTTCAATCCTCTTATACTCACCTCTTGTCTTATTGACCTAAGTAAAGGTTCTAGTGTGAATATAAACAGCAATGGGGAGAGTGGGCAGCCTTGTCTCATTCCCTTCGCTATCATCACCTCCTCTAACTCTTCTCCGTTGTCTAAAATCTTGGCCTTCTGTTGACTATAAATTGCCTGGATTGCATTTATAAAATGATCGCCAGCCTCTATATATTTCAATTGTAATATAAGATAATTCCAACTGACCCTATCGAAGGCTTTCTGGGCATCCAAAAAGAGGAACACCGCCTGCTTCTCAGGGTGAGCCTCGTAATATTCCAAGGCATCCATTATGATCCGTACATTATCTTTCAACTGTCTGGCCGGTAGAAAACCATTTTGATCTATATGGATGAATTCGCTAAGGTATCTCTCAAATCTAGCTGCCATTACAGCTGTAAAAATTTTGTAGTCGGCGTTAAAAAGTGAGATGGGCCTATAGTTATGTATCAGAGTGTGGTCCCCCCCTTCCGTCGGTATTAGAGAAATATAGGCCTCTAGCCATGATTTGGGAGCCTTAGACTCCATCAATACCATATTAAAATTTTATTTCATATATTTTATGTATAGATCTGTAAAAGTTTTATAAATCTCTGCAGGCAAGCCATCAGTACCAGGGGTTTTACTGGCCTTCTGCCTCTTGATCGCAATCTCTATCTCTCCTTCTGTAATCTCCTTATTCAACAGGTCCTTGACTGAATCTGGAAATTTGGGAAGATCCAAATATTCCAAGTATACCTTAATTTTCTCATCCGGCACTTGCTCACTAGCATAAAGTTGTGAAAAGAATTCCTATGCAATCCCTTTTTTCTGTTCATTATCTACCCATATGACTCCCATCTTGTCCTGTATTTGGTCTATCCACCTACTTTCCCTTTCCTTCTTTAGTTTATAAGTAAGCCACTGGCCCGCCCTATTAGCATGTTCAAAATGGTGCTGTTTGGCCATTCTAAGATTATGTGCTATTTCCTCCAGGTCTAGTAATATGATGTTTACTTGTGTCTACTGCTTCCTTGACTTTAGCATCTAGTGGGTTAATCTGTAAATTCCTCTCTGCAGTCTGCAACTTCGCAGTCCAGGTTTCCCTCTCCTTAAGTTTCTGTCTTTTCTTCCCCACTATATATTTAATCGCTAACCCTCTCATATAGGCTTTCACCGTATGCCACAAAATCTGTATCGAGGTTTCCTTATTATCATTGACCCTAAAGAAGGCTTCCATTTCTCTCTTTACCATTTGTTGAAATTCTGTCTCCATTAAAATACTTGCTCTCAACATCCATCTCTTATTTCTTTTGATTGTCTCCCTCTTCCACCTAACCAATAATGGATTATGGTCTGCCCAGGTTCTATCTCTGTTGCTACAGTTCTGGTCTTTAAA
Organism: Ptyas mucosa; assembly: GCA_012654045.1. Lineage (NCBI taxonomy): Eukaryota > Metazoa > Chordata > Lepidosauria > Squamata > Colubridae > Ptyas > Ptyas mucosa. The sequence goes on from WNWU01000089.1 coordinate 3,334,914, forward strand.
TCTGTAGTTGCCCACATCATATCCAGCCTCGACCAAGATTTATGCGTGGGAAAGAAGAAGGTATATTGATTTGTCTGAGGGTGAAGTGCTTGCCATATATCCGTAAGACCCAACTCATCTCTCATATCTGCACATACTTTTGGAAGAATTCTCCTATTTTCTCTCTTTTGACTGTTCCCCAGTAAATAATCCAAATCCCTGTCGATTACTGCATTAAAATCGCCTAGTATAGCTATATGGTCATATTGCAAATCAGTAAGTTTTTGATACACCTTTTGATAGAAATCAGTCTGTCCATTATTTGGGGCCTATATTCCCACCAAGAGGACCTGTAAGCGGCCTATTCGTATCTCCAACATTAGAGTCCTTCCCTCATCATCCATATAAATTAATTTAGGTTCCAGGCAATTCTTAACATAAAAGACCACACCTCTTTGTTTCTCATCAGCTAACATAGCATACAGCTTACCAAGTTCAGGACATTGCAAAACACATTCACATTGTTTTTTAATATGCACTTCCTGGAGACATATAACATCCATTTTCAGTTTTAGTAAATTCTTGAAAACCCGCTTTCTCTTCACCTGTGTGTTAAAACCATTTATATTTAATGAGAACAAACATATTTCCTCCTCCTCCATCTTTACTTATCTGTGTTCTTTGCTCTAGTTGTCTGTCTGGTTACCCGTTGGTTGCTCTCTTCTTCTCTTTCCCTTACTCCTACCATTCCTTTCTCCTCCTGTCCTCCTTCCTGATCCTTACTATCTACCACATCTTCACTTTCCCTCCCTCCTTCCCTTTCCCAATTTGTAAATTCACTTTCAAGAAACTCATCAGCTTCCTGCGGGGTTTCAAGACATACTCTCTTCCCCTGCCATGTCACCAAGAGCCCATCTGGAAGTAGCCACTTACAGTATATCTCACATCATATTTTCGTAGTTGTGTTGTCAGCGTTTGGTAGTTTCGTCTTCGATCTCGCACCTTCTTCGGCACCTGTCTCAAAACGGTGACCTGTTTGCCAGCATACTTTATCACCTGGTCCTTCGATCTCTGGTATACTTCCTCCCGTAACGATCTCTTACTAAATTTTACGTGGACTTCCCTCGGGAGGTTCTGTCTCCTTGTAAAGGATGTAAAAACCCGGAAACATTCGTCAATAGCACTGTGGACCATTTGGGTGTCTTTCTGCAGCATCCCTGCCACCATCTCAACCATCTTATCTTCCAAGTTTTCTTCCAGCTCCTCCCTAATATTCTGAAATCTCAGGATGTGGCCAGACTTCTCCATCTCAAGCAGAACTGTATCATCTTCAAGCTGCTTATTAACCAGTAGCTATCGCACTTCACATCTCTCTATCACTGCCTCAACCTTCTCCACCTTTGTAGCTACCTCCTGGATCTGGACCTAATGCTTTTCCATTGTCACACCCACATCATTCAATCTCTCTGAGATTGGTTTCACCTCCCCTCGCATGCCTCCCATCTCCTGTTTCAATTCGGCCAAGTCCTTCGCTGTGGCCTCCTGGTTTTTTGTCATAGTTTCCTGTATAGCATCTAATAAATTCTGAATTCCTTGAAGCATAGAGGTCTTCTCTGTCATGGCTACTGCCTCTAGGGATTTATGCGGAGTAGGAGGAGTTGTAATTGAAAGCTCCAATTACAACCAAAATTAAGAGGAAATAGCACCCATCCAACCCAACAGGCCACTCGGCACTCGATCTCTCTGATCTTCCAATATCGCCTTCAAGTTACTCATGAAACCAATCTGCCGCTTCCAGCCAAAAATCAGCCTTGCGCCTCCCCCGAATCTTCAGCGTTAATCCTGAGGGGACAATCCGTTCCTTTTTTGCAATCCAGTCTATTTATTTCACCGCCAGTGACGCTTCCGCTCTATTCCCCTAAAAGCGCTCTGTCATGGCAATGGGGCCTCTGCCCCTTCTGCAGGGCCCTTTTCTCTCTCACCGGAGATCAGGATCATCTTTCACTTCGTCAGGAGTTCACACTACTCCTGGCAAGCCCAGACCTTCATCTTTCTTTGCCAATCGCTCCACAATCGGCAACGGCTCCTTTAACCGCTTGGCAAAGAGAAATAAAAGTTTCGTGGTTCAGGAAAACTTTCCCTACCACTCGCCTATGACGTCACGCCGGAAGAGCAAGGTTCTAGCTTTGTAGCCTACCTTTATCTGCTGAATTGTACATTTTATTTGCTGTTGAATAATTTCTACCTACACTTCAAGCAGGTGCCCTCTGCTCATGTACCAGATCAGAATTTGTATAATACAATCCCTGTGTCAGGGTTCCAAGGAATAAGAAATGGTTTCTTCCTTTTAAATCTATAGCTCTACACTGAAAATAAGGGGGCATATTAATTGCAAAACATTTTACAATAAGGTTAGAAATAGCACCTACAGGTAGTCTTCGACTTATATTTGAACCCAAAATTTCAGTTGTTAAGTGAGTTTTGCCCCATTTTACGACATTTCTTGTCATAGTTAAGTATCACTACAGTTGTGAAGTAAGTAACACAGTTGTTAAGTGAATCTGGCTTCCCCATTGATTTTGCTTGTCAGAAGGTCACAAGAGGAGAAAACACATCATAAATATGAGTCAGTTGCCAAGTGTCTGAATTTTTAATCACATGACCATGGGGCTGCTGCAACGGTCATAAGTGAACAAAATGGTCATAAGTGACTTTTTTCATTGCCATTATAACTTCAAATGGTATTAGTATCTTAACATTTCATTTAGAGAATCAATCATATATTTATCATAATTCCATCATTTCTAATGCTACATGTTCTCCTAAATATCTATTAGATAACAACTCTTGAGACAGTGTGATTCATTGAGAAAATGCTTTGGAGTCTCTGCTTCTTGTAAGTAGATACATTTCTGGACATGCATACATATATTGAACTACCCTGTTTCCCTCAAAATAAGACATCCCCTGATAATAAGCCCAATCAGGCTTTTGAGCGCATGGCAGTAAGACCAAGCGCTTATTTCAGGGTTCAAAAAAAATAAGACAGGGTCTTATTTTCAGGGAAACACGGTATTTACTCTGATTCCAAGTTGGACTAGCAAATAAAACAAATGCTGGGTAGAAGGGAAAACCATAAAGAATGGAGTCGGTAAACTATCAGATTGTGACCTTGTTTGCAAGTGAAAGCTGGATTTTGTTGAGTCAACCGCTTCCCACAGTCCTCCTATTGGAGCAAGGCTGGACTGTAGGACAGGCCGTTAAAGTAAGTCACAGAACAGGGAGGTTCTCTCTGAAAGATTACATTTATTTGGCTGCATGCACCGAGCTTGTTATAATGCAACAGAAACACAGAGGTGGATGTTGGTTTAATCTTTTTTCTTTTATTTATTTATTGATTAGTTTAAGAAGACAAGCGCATCACAAATCAAAGACTTTAGGAACAGGGATCAGCCACTTTGCCCAAGAAAAGGAGGGCATTTATAGCCACTTCCCTAATGAGTACTATAAAAGGTCTGTTGGCATTGAAGACAACTTTGTTCAAAGGAAATGAGCGACCGGAAATTACAACTGTGGTGGAAGCGGCTGCTTCACTGCCTTCTTCATTTACCTGATGAAATAAAATGTGCATGCTGAATTAGGAACATTAGTCAGAGACCAAACAGAAACAATTGTGGGGATTTCCCCACCCCACTCCCCACTTGACAATGTTTTTTTGCCTATGACCATCATTAGGGCTGTAATACTTCATAGTTAGGGTCAATGACTATAGGCAACCCTGGTTTATTTTGCCACAGACATACATACATCAAAGCTATAGACGTTTCCTTTTTACCCATAGGATAGGAAGGCTTCTTCCCTAAAATGCTATTGCAATATATACATGCAGGGTCTAAAAATATGTCTTTTGTTTCAAAATGTACCTTTTAACCTTATGCTAGTTTAAGCAAGCTTGACTGATTGAACTAATGAAATCAGTCATACAACAAAATCACCTGATCATTCGAGCCATACAGCCTTGGACAGGGAAACCCACCCAAAATCATTCTCTCTGCCTAGCATTCCTCACAGTGTTGCATGGAGAAAAACAATGGGAACTGTTTAAAAGGATAGCATTTATAAAATAATTTCCTTTTAAATATTTCACGTCCTTGAAATAGGTCCTGCCTGTACCAATTTCTACTGTGGTGCAATGGTGATCCAGAATGACTTGCCTTTTAGGTTCAGCTAACAATAAATTTATTCAATAGTTGAAGCTTAATTTAGGAAAGGATAACAAAGTAGAGTGGAAACAAAGAAGGAAACCTGACTCACCTCAAGGAAGGCTTTGTGAAATGCTTCAGAAACATAGAGGCCTGCTTGAGAATCTTCAACTATGCCTGAAAAAGACAACAGTGTAAAGGAAAAAAAGTGAATTTTCTTGTGGGAGAAACCAAAAAGGCACAGAAGTTAACAATGATCTAGGGGTCTAAAGCTGATGCTCTGCAGAAACCAGTCATCTTATTTGGAATAAAAGACACTGCCAATATTTTTAGGTATTCTGGCCACCCAAGGTCAGGAGTCCAGAGTTAAACCATTCTGGGGGTGCTGCATAGTGAACGCACCCTCTCTGTGCTTGGCTCTGGTGGGAGAGAGTGCACCTATAAGGGCCATGAGGCTTCACGATCAAATGGTAGATATTCCTTTTTCTATATTTGCTTCAGTATTGTCTGGCTGTGAAGAATTTGTGGAAGGTAATCAGGAAAATCATTTTACAAGAGAAGGGGCTTGCAGTTTGTACTACAAGTTAATAGCTAACAGTAGGAGATCTTTGGTTGTTTTTTTGTTTTGTTTTAGAAATTGCTGAATTACAATTCTCAACAGCACCAACCAGCTTGGGCTATAGTAAGGAACACTGGGAGTTATATTTCAGCAATATGTGGAGAGCCACATTTCTCACCCTTCATCTAAAACCAGAAAATAGATGTGTGCTAAAATAATAGTTAAAGTCTGAGGGACAAATTTGTGTACGTTTGTGTGATATTCTTAAAAATAACCATCAGTTCAGAGTTCCTTAGGCATGTGTAAGGAAGAAGAACTAAGCACATTGCTAATCATGGTTCTCTGACCTGGGAATAAGAGATGCCCTTACTTCAACCATTGAAAACTTTATTTTTTTTTCATCCTGTGTCTTCTTCAAGATATTAAACAAAATCACATGAAAATTCTGAACTATCTGGAGTATTAAATTAGGAATCTAGTAGCACATTTTCTGACTAACACATAAAAAGGCATACAATTTCATTCCCTAGATGTCAGCTATAGCTCATGACATTTTTTAAATAAAGCAGGTTAATCAGAGAACATGTTACCAGTCTCCTTGGCATGGGCTATAGTGCCTTTTCAAAAAGGTTATTTGAACTAAAACGAAAAGCCTTTTTTCCACAATGCATGTGGACAAGTATCTTGAAAAGGGAATTCTGGTCCGTAGATGAGAGGGACTATATTATAATTTTTTACTAAATTCATCAAAATAATGGTTGCTCCCCATTAAAGTACATCCCAACTGACCTGGCAGACTGGCCCGTTCAGGGCTGAAAAGATCCCTCAATCCCATTTCTTGGAGTTTCTCCTTCAGGCTGAAGCTGCTTTCTATCTGGAAACGGGGCACATGCACTGAGAGGGAGACCTCTTTCAAGGCACGGAGCCAGCTTTCCAGCTTCTCTGCAGTCAGCTGCTGTTCCACTTGGGCCAAAGGTGTGTTCAGATAAGGTAGGATAAAGACCATTGTAATATCGTCCCCTTGGTAAGGAAGCTCCAACACCTGGACTTTGGCACTTGCGATAGAAGCATAACGGAATCTCATTTCCTGATACATTGTGGGCACCTGGCAGGGCTCAGCGTTGGCTCTAAAAAAGGGCTCCACCTTTGTGTTTTCAAGAGGGAATTTGGATTTCCAGTGACCCTAGATCAACACAATGACAGAAAACAGAGCCATCAGTCAGAAATTGAATGGGCTACACCAACCCAGCCTCAAACTATTGTTCTTAAACCTTCAAATGTTAGTTGAACAAATGTTATCTGAACAAATATTCTATAAAACCCTGCATTTGTTTTCTTATAATGGATCCCTATTTCCACAAAATAAATTGAAAATTTATATGGAAAATCTATTCCAGTATGATAGGAAAGTGGAATACACAATCTAATCTATGTTAGACACATTGAGTACACATCTCTAGAAAATGTTCACAACATAAGATTCAAATCCACAAATTCTTCTATAAACTTGGACACTGGAGAAGAGAAGAAGCAGAAACAGATCCATGTCCTTTCACTACCTGGAGCCATGCTCCTTTCTTGACAAACAGTAAAATAGGGAAGGAGGAAAGCCTCAAGGAGAAGTCTAGAAGCAGGGCCTAAGTAGGCACACTTTATTGGCATTTGGGAGATATACTGTAAGTTTAGTAGGTTGCCAATATTTTGACATGGAAAGGGGGAGAGGTTAGCTGTCAGCTAACCGTTAAATTTGAAGCTATGCTTCAGAATAGTGGTGCCAGCTTGTTTCCTTGCACAATGTAAAATCTGGCAATATTTGCTGGAGCCGATAGGAAATTTTATCTGTATGTTCTAATATTCTAGTCATTAGCTGTTGGCAGGCATCCTGAAAAACTGGAAGAGTTTGAGGATGTTCTAAAACCAGTAGACTGAGAACCAGCCATGATTTTTCCTCCTTCTGTTACATGCTGTCTTAAGACTGAGATTTCTTAAATTCCTCCAGATTCAGAAAAAGCCCTATATAAGAAGCAATAATACTGTAATTGCACAGGAGGCATGAGGCCTGTGGTCATCAGGGGTCCTTGACCTGATGATGGTTATAACAGGATTTTAGAGAGGAAGTCTTTGGCAGCCTGACCTGGAGCACTTCCATCTTATCATATTCTGAAGAGAGGATAATAAAAGAAGAATCTGATGTAAAATGTAATTGTGATAAATTTACAATTTAAAGTTAAGCAATGAAAGAATTTACTACATTCTACAAAAAAGTATTGTGCCAAAAGCCATTCAATCATCTCTCCATAGTGATTATAAATATGTGCTAACTCCAGTGGTTGGTGGCCCCCGGTTTGCACCGGTTCTATAGAACCAGTAGTAAAACTGGCGGGAGGCCCCGCCCACCAACCCCAATGTCATCAAAACGCTTCTGCGTATGTGCAGAAGAGCGTGCACGCGTGCAAGCAAAGCAAGCACACGTGCGCGACCCCGCTGCAAACTGGTAGTAAAGGTAAGTAGAACTCACCCCTGGCTAACTCCTGCAAGATTTGGTTATAAATACAACCCAGGAATAAAGAGTTTAAACCAAGGCATTTAAATAAATTGAAGACCTCAGACAAGCTTCCTCCTTTTTTTCATTAACAGCAAGGCCTATTATTGAAGGAGGAACATCTATTAAAAATTTGTAAAATGGTCTGAAGATTGTGTTTATCAAATCAGTTAGGCTTCATTCTTCTTGCCTGTCTTAACTTGAAAAAATGCAGGTTGCATTGAAGTGAAAGTTAGCCAAATGACTGTAAGTGGAGCTTTCTGCAAGTTTCAGTTTTAAGGTTTATTTTCCATACCTTGAAATAAATTGTGTTGACTAGGATCAAAACAGTTAATTCATTGATCACTCCTTCTGGGATTACATTTGTTATACGCTTCTCAGTTTTATTTGCCACCCAATCATTGATGATTGCTCTGGATAATTCTGGCTTCTCCTGAAAGGGATAACACAGAAAAAAGTAGCTTTTTTGTTTTATATATTATTGTATATCTATTTGGATACACCCTATTCCAGTGACTCCAGGCAATTTACAGCATATAAAACTGAAATATCAATGAGATATTTAGAAAAATAGAATAGAATAGAACAGAACAGAACAGAACAGAACAGGAATTCTTTATTGGCCAAGTGTGATTGGACACACAAGAAATACAATGAATACAAAATATAATGGAAGCCATTAAATGCTATTAATATAAAATACTGTGACCATTTGGAGAATCTCCCCTCTCAATTGACTTCCCCATGTTATTATTAGCTCATTCCTTACAGCAGTGTTCCTCAACTTTGGGAACTTTAAGATAGGTGAACCTGGATCTCAAAATTCCCTAGCCAGAATGCCAGATGGGGAATTCTAGGGGTTGAGGTTTACACATCTTAAAGTTTCCATGGATGAGAAATACTGCTTTATACGGTAGTAAAGATTGAATTAAACTATTTTAAACATATAGATAATTGAAATCAAAGCTACCTCAAATTTAATACAACCTCGTGGCTAACTTTGCAAATTACAAAGCAGAAGTTCATAGTTAAGTAAACTAAGCAACAAGACTATACTTCTTGGATGCTACGATCAGTGGGATTACAGCAAGAACAATTGCCCTCTTGAATGGAGTAGGAGAGCATCAAAACTGGCTGAAGTAGTTTTTATTTTCTTTCTTACTTTTTCTCAAGTAGTCCAAGAACTGCAACTATTCATCCCCCTAGCAACCTGGAACAGATTTGTCCTACCCCAAACTCAGATTTAGAAAAGATTATCGGAGTGCTAGCTAGTCCACCTGCAAGACAGGATGGTATAGCATTTATATTGTTGGATCATCACTAGAGAAATATTCAAATATTACTGGGTGATTTTTGGCAAGTCAAGAGGTTTTTCTTGTGAAAAACTGGAGGAGGTAATGTCAAGTATGACACACTGGTTATAACTTTAATATATTATTAGTGTTAGCATTTGAAGAAATGTGTATCCAAGAAGCATACAGTATATGGATTGGGGGGAAAGTGATAAAATTAGCCATGCTGACTATACAAAAAATTGCACACACAAAGGCAATATCTTTGTTAGGACAACAAAAACATCATAACAGAGTGTATAAAGGTTTGAATTCTTTGGAACCTTTTTTCTGGCTGGGTGGTAAACCAAGGAGTGTGGGGTAAGCAAAGTGTGGGATAAGACAAAGACAGGGAAATCAACAGTATGCAAAGGCTGAGGCATCACCAGGCCAAAAGCCAAAGTACAAGAGAAAATGTTAACTTTGCATTCACCCAGCAATCAAGGATGCTTTGAGAAAGTCAGAGAGCCACGCCAAGGTTTTCAGGGGCATTACAGGATCCTGAGGCTTACAGATGGTATTCAACTACTTGCAAATAGAGCAGCATTATCCCATTATACTGTATGCTTAGCTCACCTTGAAGTTCAAAGGCCAAAGTTTAGCTCCGTAAACCACCTCGCTAATGTTCTGGTAGGTTTCATTGAATTTGAGAGATTTTTCCCCAAAAAGGCGATTCGCTGATACCAACTCGGAGGATTTGTTGACTTTCTTGTATAGTCGACAGTTCAATTTGGCAAAGAAGAAGTGGGTTTGATCAGATGTTTTTTCTGAAATGGTATCGAACTGAAAAACCTTTAAAAAGAGACCAAGAAGAAAGGAATTGGAAAACAGTTCAGCTGGTGGAAGAAGTGGCCCTGCCTAGAAATGCCACTTGGTGGCCTGACTAATTTCAGTTGGGATATTGGAATTGAAAAGAGTGTGATGCTAGATTAACATGGCACATTTGAGGCATATTTGAAGGACAGAGGAAACTTAACATTGTAATGATTTCAGGTATATTCCTTGATAATGATATCTAATTTTCTTTAAAAATATGTTAAGGCTGTGGATATAAAATGAGAGGAGAATGATCTTTGCAGGAGTAGCTAAATCTAACTTAATCACGAAGGAACCTGACCACAGTCCTAACCTGACATTTACCGTCATTAGCTGCTGAAGAGTTCTGCCACAAGCACCCAACTTGGTCATGGCAAAGGCGGTGGAAATACTGATTGGTGACATAAAGAAGTTTTCATTTTCATCTCTGGCATTGGTTAAATTCTTGTATAAGAGGACAGCAAAACGGGAATTAGCCTTGGATAACTCCCAGACACGAGGGTTGGTAGAAGTTGGGATTCTCTCTTGATCCGCCTCCTCTTGCAACTTTTTCTCAGGGTTACGATAAATGCAGACTTGATTTACAGGGATATCCTTTGGCTTGGCAGTACATATATCTTGTACTGAGTGGGGCTTTGTGGTGCCAGTAGAGCACAAACAGAAGAAAAACAGTATCAGGAACAGCATCTTCCTGTAATCAAGAGAAAGTAACATTTGGGACTGTATATTACAACACATATTTTTTTTCAAGTCAAGACCATTTTACATTCCAGTGTGGTGTGAACCATTTGGAGGAGTGATTTGAATAGTTGACAAAAAGCTAACGCCACTTTTCATAGAACCACCCAAAGTCAAGAGACACATGCATATATTCCTGACTGGCATTTGGTTTTCCTAGGGCTGTATTGGCGAACCTATGGCACGTGTGCCGGAAGTGGCACGCAGAGCTATATCACCCGGCACGTGTGGCATCACCCATTCCTCTTCCGGGTTTCCAGGTCACGCATGTGCACCAGCCAGCTAGTCTGCTGGTTACTGGTGCACATGCGTGCACGATGATCAGTTGGCCTTAACGTCTTAGCGCACATGCGCACCGGCCATGCCGTCATCGCCCACATATAGCCCCAGGACTCACCCTTTGCTAGCCAGGAGCGCTGCTGCCAGTCACTCCCCTGTGCCTGGCTGCCTCATCACCACCACCATGAGGAAAGGCCCCGAAGTTGCGCTGCCTGGGATCCACATGGGCTGCCACAGGGGGAGGCCAGGTATGGATGGCTAGATGCTGCCCAGAGCGTGAGGCTGGCAGGAGGGGGAACCGCCGCTGCCTCTTAGCCGGCGCTAACGGCCTGCTGCCACCGCCTGCCGCCATCCTCTCTCCCCTGCCAGCTGTTCCTGCCACTGCTAGGGAAGTGGTTGTGTAAGAACCGCTGCCGCCGGGGGCGAAGGGGTGGTGGTGGTAAGGATGGGCGGTCCGAGGCTTCCCTGTCTCCCTGCCCGAGCGGGCTTCTGGCATAGCCTCAGGCCTCCGGGGGAAGGGATTGAAGCCCCAGCCCGCTGCTTCTGGCACTGCTGGGGAAGCGGCTGTGCGAGAACCGCCGTCACTGTGGGAGGCGGTGGTAAGGATAGGCGGTCCGGGCCTTTCCTATCTCCCCGCCCGAGTGGACTTCTGGCATAGCCCCAGGCCTCTGGGGGGAGGGTGGGAAGCCATGGCCAGGGGCAGGCTGTGGCAGCAGGCCTTTCTTGTAGGCTAAGAGACAGGCTGCTGCCACAGTCTGCCCCCGCCCTCTCTCTCCAAAGTTCCTTGCGGCAGAGGCGGTGTTGCAAGTGGGAACCTCACTTACCTGCTGGAAGCGCAGCCCTGGCTGCTGTTTCTGCCTCTTCTCCAACCACTCGGAGCCCTGCGTAAAAGCACTGTGGCTTGCTCGAGGTAGCTGCAGATTGGACTTTTCCTCCCTCTTCCTCCATCTTCCCCTCCTTAAGGAGGAGCCTTGCGGCATGACCAAGGCTGAGGACGGGCAGGATAGTAGCTGTGTAGATTCCCTGGCGCCATGCGCATCCCCTACACTGCAGTGATGAGTGCTTTGCCAAGAAAAGCAGAGTCTCTCGGCCGGGCAGGAGGCAAGATCTGGCATCGCCTCCCTGCTGGCGGCTTTTCCTTCTCCTGGCTGCTCCAGGAGCAGCCTGTCTCTTAGCTGGTGAGAACAGCCTACCGCCACAGCCTGCCCCCGCCCTCTCTGCCCCGCCAGCTGCTCCTGGTGGTGCTGGAGAAGCAGCAGCACGAGAAGTGCTGTTGTTGGGCGCAAGGGGGTGGCGGTGGCAGGAGCAGCAAGCCGGAGCTTCCCTCCCTCCCCCTGGAGGCCTGCAGCTATGCCAGAAGCCTGCTCGGGTGGGGAGACAGGGAAGCCCCGGATTGCCCTCAGAATAACAACTTTCTAGGCCCAAAACAGGGGGCGGGGGAGAGAAGTGCATGTTCGGGCACGCATGAGCAATGTGGGGCGCATGCGCAGGGGGAGCGGGGGGAGTCATGCACGCATGGAAATGTGGGAGGGTTTGCATTGATTATGGGTGCTGGCACATACACACTTGCGGCACTTTACGAGAAAAAGATTCACCATCACTGTCCTAGGGATTGCTTTGAGAAATAGGAAGGAATGATGCATAGGTTTCTAAGCACGATTACAACAGATTCACAGACATTTCCTTTTACTTCAGGTTGGGTAAGTGAAGTCAGAGCCCACAGTGTTGACAAAGTATGTCAATCTCTTCATATAAATGGACTTGTGCTTGCCTACTTTGATATAGAAAAAGAAAACACAAAAACTACCTCGGCTAGCAGATCCAAAAGGAGAATAATAAATTCACATCAATTAGTATATATCCCACATGTGGTTTTAACCTGCAATTTAAGAATGAAATTTTCACATAAAATGGGATCTTTGATTTTTATAGGATATTCAACTGCTTATAAGAGGATATTTTGGGGCGAGATGCATTTATTAGATATTTGGTTAGCTATATAACAACCAACCAAAAACAGTAGCCATCTTCTGCCATTGTTTCCTCAGCAACTTTTAGTCTATATTGTTGTGACTATCAAGGATTAGAGCCTAATTTGCATATATTTATCTAACCCTCCTTGAAAAACCATTCAAGTTGATCCCTATAAAGACTTTCATTTGACTGCCCTGTTATTTACCATATCAGATTCCATTAAACTGTCTTGAGTTCTAGAACTATCAGAAGATAGTTCTTTTTTAGCTTTTTTTATCCTGCCTTTATTGAGTGAAGTAACTCAGTAAATTAATTTGAATTAAGTAACAAACATACCTAATACTCCTTCCTCCTATTTTCCCTGCAACAAGAATCCTGTGAGGTAGGTTAGGCTGAGAGAGAGGGACTTTGATGCCTAAAGTGGCACTAGAACTCACCATCTCTTGGTTTCTAGCAAGCACCTCCCAACATTCTTCTTTTTAAAAACAGCCCCAAAGTTTGAACGTTTAAATGATTCTGGAGAAAAATGTAACAATAAACTAGATAACTAACTACTCATGGCCATTTAATGTTTCCCTGTTACCAAACCTGTTACCAAAGAAAGCTGCTACTTCACTCAGGATTGGTCCCACATTAGAAGATACTGATATTTTTCATTGAAAACCTTTAATGCCGGATGAAACACAATAAACTTTGTGAAAGAATATGGAAAATTATATTCTTTTTTCCCATTCTGTTAACCAATCCCTATTTTTCTAGTGAAGGTAATCACATACTTCTACCATTGTGTTCTGTTTTCTTTGCATAATAAATATTTGAAATTTCTTACCTCTTTCTTGCGTTATTCTTTCCAGTAGCGTAGGATGTTCAAAGGGCTGAATTGTTAATTTAGGCAAAAAACCATTTCAATCCGTAAAATATTTCTGATAGAGCTTATTGCCCAGTCGTACTCTCCTCAACCAGCTCCAAAACAAGAGAAGGAGAGAAGAGGAAAGGGGGTGGGAAAGCCATGAAGGTCAAAGGCCACTGATCTCAAAAAGCAAGTTAAACAAATAGTGGAACAAAGCAATGTTTATTCTGAGAACAGCTTTAATGTTCAACCTGAGGACACATGCCACACATATGGCAGAGACCCAACCCAATGAGAAAACAGTCATTGAAAAAGAAGTTACCTTCTTTGCTGCACATAATCTTCGTTTGGCAACCGAGAGAGATTTTAAGACTTATTCCTGTTAGATTGGAGAGAATTCTTGGGGGCGAAAGCAAACAATGGTGCTTTCCGAAGGTCCCTTTTGAGGAGTGCTGGAGTTAGAATTCCAGCCCTTTGCCAGAAACAGTGATTAAAGTACACCTTGGTGAGGTCAGAGCCTGCAGATAAGAAATAGTGGAGAGAACAATGGGGAAGTATGACTGGGTTAAGGAGGGGAAGAGACACTTCAGTGCAGGCTCCCATTGCATCTTTCAAGGATTTTAACAATGGGTAGTTCCACACAAGGATAGTGTGCTAGGTTGACAGAAGTTCTAAATGCCCCCCTCCGTCCTCCCCCACCCCCCAGTGTTCTGAAACCTCCAAGATGCTTATGGCTACTAGATCTGTAACATGTTGCTACCATCTATTGGTTGTCAGGATTGTTGCAGCTCAGATCTGGTACTCCAAGCACAGCTAAAACTTCCTTTTACAAAATACTGAGCTTCTGAGCCGTTTCCTACCAGTTTTCTACTGTCTCCTGAAGAACGGCAGCCACAATTATTTCTTCATACTCTCTACAGTTTGGAATGTATCTTTGGGGAACTTCCATTTTAAGGCTCTTCGGTAAGAAAAACCAACTCATACCTACACCAAGTAGCTTTCTGCCTCTTCTATTTGACTCTGGGGAAAAGAAAAAGGCCCCAGCCAGACCTCTGGTCAATTTCACCCTACTCTGCTTGGTGCAGTGGTTGTACCGGTTTGCCCTGCATGGAGCGAACTGGTAGCAGCGGTGGCGGGAGGCTCCGCCCACCCACCCGGACGCTTCTGTGCATGTGCAGAATGCATGTGCCCATGAGCGAACCGGTAGCGACGGGTTTTGAAACCCAACCCTGGCTTGGTGGCTGCACCCAGAAGAGTTGCCAGAGTCTGCAGGCCGAGAAAAGTCTCTTGCTGCTTCTCTCACTCTGCCTTTCCAGCCACAAACAGCTGTGGTTACACTTGAGCATAAACAAAACACCTGGTTGCTAAAGGATTCACAGCTCAGCAGAAAATAGAGTCCCTTGAATGTCTTTTTTATTCTATGTATAGCTAGATATTATTATTTTCCCTAGATAAATAAAGCAAGCAGGCTAAAACCCAACACTTTTAAATTAAATTGAAATCAAGTGGGTTTTTTTGGGGGGGGGAAGATACTTGTCCCATAGAAATTATTATAATCCATGAAATGGGGCTTGTGGGTGAGAGGCATTTATTTGGGACACATCTACAATTAGCTGATTTTAATGACCACTTAGGACCTAGCTTCAAGTTCTTTGGTGGAATGTAGCAAAAGTGAAAACATGGTAGAAAAAAAGGAAGAAAGGTAGTTTTACTGAAGACGACCTACTTGTGATTTTTATTATCAGGCATTTCCCCTAATGCCTCAAAGGGGGCCTTTACAGCAGCCTGAATTAGATCTGCTACCAGCTGTGTATTCTGCAAGAGCATCTTTCCTTGTATGACTACAAACCAATGTAATTTTTGTATATGCTGCATCTAATACAAGAGTGCATTTCTGGAGAATGTTTGAATGAGATGGTAGTTAAGCCCCTCAAGAAAGGCTCATTTATGCTATTTCCCTTGCCCAGAGTCCACTAAGTTACTGGCAGATCCTGATTTCTAGCTCCTAGAATCACACTGCTTTGCACAAAGCACAGATCATCTCAGCACTCTCTCCCTGCTGTGTCTTTGGGCTCTTGGCCAACTGTGTCTCGTCCCTTAAAGTGTCCCTCTTGCAGTCATCTTTTATGCCTTTGTACATCCCTCTTTATCTCTTGGCATAACTATCACATAATGCTGCTCAGTGAAGGCGACACTGATTTCTGGGAAGCTTCAGCATGATACAGGTCACTATTAAAAGGAGAGTGAGATACAGGAGAACCCCTCCCCTCTTTCTCAGAGTAACCTTACCAATTACTGGAAAATGGGAAGAGGAACTTCTGAAATTGGTTTTCATAAGCCTTTGCATTGGAAAGAACATGGTGCCAATTCTGCATGAAGAAAGCAACTACTGCGATGCTTCAAAACCATAATCAAGGTTAAGGGACATTTCAGGAAACATGAACCCTTCCATGGCATTTTGGAATGTTACTCCCCTACTGTAGGGCTATGCACAAGCTCTTAGGATATCATCACAGAGCCAATGCTGAGGAGTTCCTGAGGCTTCTGCTTTTGGATTATGTAATCCCCATGTCATGCGAGGAGGTAAATATGGGCTTGTTGCAAGCAATCTTGGCCCCCACACACACAGATGGACATATGTTGAATCTGTGTTTATGAGGCTCTGTGAGAAAGAGGATGTGGACATTTAGCCTACAAGAGAGGTAATAGGAAATAGAATAGCAATCTTCAAATATCTGAAGGGTTGTCACACGAAAGATGGAGTGGACTTTTATTTAAGGTTCAAGAGTGTTTTAACAGGTACAGGATCAGTTAAAACTCCAAGGAAACGGGTTGAGGTTTGATTTGAGGAAGAACTTGATTGTACCAATTGTAGGCTAGCTATCACACCATGTGTTGTTAAAGAGTCTACAAAGGCTGGGTGGCAGTTTGTCAAAGATGCTGTGGATGCTGCACTAAATAGAGGGTTGAACAAGATGGCCTCTAAGGTCCATTCCAATGCTATGATTCTATGTAGTTCCACTTCAATCGAGTGGGCAGTTCTGGTTAGTACTCATAGGAAAGTGTTTCCAACATGAGATACTGTACTGCTTGATACTCTCCTGTTATTTAGCACCTATATGAAGCTTCTGGGTGAGATCATCCATTGGTCCGAGGTGAAGGATCTCAAGAACAGTAATCCCACTCAAAGTTGCATCAACATCCAGGCTGAGCCAGAGAAACTGTGGACTGTCTGAAAATGTGTAGGCTGTTAGGATCTGGATAGATAAAATAGGCTCAAATGAAATACTTCCAAGATCAAGTTTTTTGTTTAAGTCAATAAACATGAAGGCTCTCCAGAAATAACAGCTGCGCTACCCCCAAATGTCATCTGCAACTTGCTTAAATGGATGGAATCCATAGCCAGAAAACTTTTTGTCCAGCATTAACTGGCATGCCAATTGTCCTCCTACCTGAATCAGGAGGCCCCAATGATTGAACTGAATTGAGTGGAATGGTTGAACTGCTGCAAGGTGCTCTAGGAGGGGCAGCCTTTGGAGATGAATTGGAAGCTTCAATTAATCCAGAATGTGAGTGCCAGACTGTCTGGCCTATCACTACGTTTACCATGCAGGCTTCCCATTACCATGAATTATTATAGGTAGTACTTTGCCATAGTAAACTCTGGGCAGAATCTCTTCTTGCACAGCTCATGGGACTTGGATAAAGCTGCCAGCCTTTCCTATAGGGTTACCTATATTATGGAATGTTATCCAGAGGCTCAGAAAACATTATATTTTTACATGCAAAAAGTCTCTATAAATGTTTGTTTCTATGAGCTTTTGGCTCCAGCTAACTGGCATGTGGGGCTTTTCCAAGCATCTGTTTCCGTTTTTATCCTTTAAATTATTGTTATTGTGTATTGGTTTGTTTTACCCTGTGTACATTGCCCAAAACCTAACCCTATTCAACTTCTATCTAACTGGTTATCTACAGTCAATCCAAAGTCAATATCAAAAAGTGAAAGGATTAGTAGAATTGTTTTTCTTTTGTATACCTACAGTTCATATGAGCCTTGAAACTAGATATAGGAGCTAAGAGCCCAAGGCAGTTCCAAAAAGGAAGCAGGAGCAAGAAAACATTTTATCATCTATCACAGTAACTGTTTTAAAGTCAAATTTTGTTCTTCTTAGTTGTCCTAGCCTGGTTATTTTTCCTGCTTCCTAATAACTCATATTAGTGGCTCTCAGCCTGACAGTATTGGTTATACTAAGTGTAAATCAAGGAAAAAGCTACAAACTCTACTATCTTTTACCTGTTCTAGTGAAAAACTTGTTTTTTCATGAAAGGAGTGTAAGCAGAACTCAGTTAATGATTACTCATTCAGCAACCATTCAAAGTTTGATGGTGCGGAACAAATGGTATGATCCTTTAAGTTCTGACTGCTCAGTACCTCCATGGTCATGAGATTGCAATCTGGATCTTGGCAACTGGCTTGCCCTTACAATGGCTGCAGTGTCCTATGGTCACGTGATCATTATTTGCAACCTTTTCTGGCAGTTTCCCATAAGCAAAGTCAGCAGGGAAGCTGGCAAGGAAGGTTCCAAATCACTTCTCAAAGTTGCTTCTGCTACTTTTTCTCCTGAGAAGTCCAGCTAGGAAGTAAAAGATCTCAGGGATCCTGTACTCTGTAGCATGTTCCCACACCAGCACCTCCCTGCCAAACCTGGAAGAGTCATTTCTCAGTATATTTCACACTGAGAACATTAAATACCTAGCAGAAGGAAGGCAAAGGCCAGAGAAAAGGAATAAACATTTTATAATACTAACCAACAGATAAATCTAAGCAAATTCACAAAATCACCCACACCTTTTACTTAGTATCTTGGAATCTTTATTATCATCAGCATCACCCTAGACTAATTCTTTTTTTCTTTTCTTTATTTTTTTTTGTTAAATATACCTCCGCAGGGCACAATCACATACAATCAATACGATTGGTAAATTACATGAGCTCTATCCCAAGCATAATGCACCAAAATGTCAAAAAAGTTATTAAAAAAAATGAACTCCACCCAAAAAGGTGATAATGACTTAAGAATGTCTCGGGGAGACTGGTACAATCCTAAAAAGACCAAAGGAAACTTGGCTTAACACCCCCCCAAACCATAAAGAATGCACATACAGAGAGAGAAATCCCACAACTGGAAATGACCAGGAGATTTTGGAGGAGGGAGAATAATGTATGTCAAGTTGGCTGAATAAAATAAGGAGCAAAATCCAGATTGCTGACTGCCAATCCTTGAAAACTAATTTAAAAAAAAACAAAACTAAAGTTGCCTTCAAGGAAAAGGGTTCATGGTTAGCAACAAGGCTGCTTACATAGCAAGCAGAGACTGCAAGGCAATTGTAAACTCACAACAGACAGCAGAGAAACCCTTTAGGGGGTTGTGCAGGATTAGAACTGAGGGCTGCCAAGACAGCTGGCCAAACAGACAATTTTCATTAGGTCTGCCCATCCTGCTCTCCACCTCTGTCCCTCCCTTTGAATGGCTAACTTGGAAAGAGTGCCTTATGCAAATCCAGCTGTGGGATTCTGATCCAGTTACACAATCTGGTTTTGGATGCCAAAGACTTGTGAGTATTGTCTGCTACAACAAACTAACATTAACAACAAGAGAGCACAGAGGTGGTCTTCTTGCACATATCCCACACTTTCGGAGGGATTTGTGTGGAAGACATTCCCACTACAATTGTGCCTGAAGTCACTTTTAACATACACAAAAGCAAACAAATTTTGTTTACAGCAAACACCAATATGCCACAGGATTTTGTTTTTATAAAATATATATATATGTATACATTTAACATTAGCATACCTAGTACTTTTAATTTTTAGAGAGAAGGATGCACTTTGGTGTGTTCTTCTAGACTCCTCCCTTCAGTATGTTATGTCTTCAGACAAGATACTTTTTATATGAGAAAAAAGCATCAGGCAGCCATATGTAACATGCAGGCAAGTAATATCAGATACCAGAATAGAAGCTCTGCAGCCACTGAATGGTAACTATAGCTATTCAAGACACTATCAACACAATGAAGGTTCACTGTTCCAAATTTTAAATTTCATATAGATGTCAAAATGCAACTGTCCCAGCTATAACATTTCATTTTGGGCATTGACTACTGTATCCAACATAACATAGAAATCTCACTGCAAATTTTATAAAAGGAGAATGGCACTTCTTGGTGTTATACTGAGCGTACCTACATAGCCTTATTAATCTTGCGACACAGATACCAATCTCTGGACTGTTTTGATGAAAAAAGACACTGTCTAATATCTGAATATTGCACAACAGATCTTGGAAAAAATGGAGCTACTTTTTTGCATGCAAAGTGAACTTCAAATGGCACCTAATTAAAACTTATAATTTTGGGGTGATATCTGTTCTGTAGCAAAAAAAAAAGTTAAATCATGCTTCCACAAAAAGATGTAAGTAATTTCTATTCATGTCCCATGATTGCACCATGACTATTTGATGACACAGGAATTGGTCTATAGGCTAAGGAAATCTATAACTTATTTTATTTATAACTGTTTTTTTATTGTGGGTATTATGATGAAACAAGTATGTGTTGTTTACTTGTAATATGTACCACACTGAAATAGGAGGCCTGGACATGGGAACTCCAGTACTGTCATTTGAATGACTATATTTAATGTGAAACCATGATTTAGTGCTATGAGAATGAACTTCAACTGTGTTTTCATTAAATGCAATTCATTTCTCTTCTGGACATGAAATAAGATTACTTCTGCATTTGATTCACCATGTTGTCTGATTAGGTAGTTAAGTGGTTAAACTGTGCTTCATCTTATCACTGTTTGAAACAAACAAACTTTATAAATTATTTTGAAATTAATACAAAAAAATTATCTAGGTTTAGATGACATGGTAATTTGTACTAAATCTAAAACAAAATATTGTGAACTTTTAGCTATTCTAGGGGAAACATAATGCTCAGTGCTCACAGTGGCTCATTCTAGTCACATCAAATTACAGCTTAGGGTTGGTTTTGTGTGTGTGTGTGTGTGTGTGTGTGTCAAATATCGATGACATCTTCAAGTGCTTCCCTGTTTGTATCAAGTGTCCTTTCCAGCCAAATCAGTTCAGAGACTGGATATGTAGTATGAATCCATGTTACTGACAACAGTATTAGTGAGAATTTTAAAAGAAAATACTATTAAAATTCTCACTCGTATTAGTAAATGATGTCACAAGGTGTGATAGCAAAACACACAAAGTAAATAGCTTATCTGGATAGGATTGTCAAAATCTGGAGAAGTTTTTGCCCATCCTTCTTAGGATTTTAAGATGGATAAGAAGTAGGCACCGGCATGACTTCCAACTCAGTTCTTCAACTGCTTGTCTTCCCCCTCCCCACAAATTGCTGTATAGTAAAGCAGATGTCCTGTTCATAATAACAGCAAGATTTTGAAAGCATATGAGAGATCTGAGGCTGGAGCTAAAACGTCAAACGACATCCTGGCAAATATAGTTCAAGACTTGCAGTTCATAATTAATGTAACACTGGAAGCAGGAAGCATAACTGGAAGAGGCTCTCTCTGGGACTATTTGCTTTAATAAAGTCCATGCTTACCAAGTGGACAGAATTAGGAAACAAGACTGCTTTTTGATTATATTATGTTGCTGAGATCGTGGATGTGTTATGTGATTCCTATCCAGAGAAATTTCTGTACAGGTTTGGAAAAGCAGACAATAGGTTACTATTTGTTGTGTTTCCAAGCAACAGTGCAAAGTATTGTCCACAGCCAAATGTAAAGAAACAACTTACTTGACTATGGAAATGTATTAAATTGATGGTGCTATTTCAGAATCTCTCTCCAGTTTCTTTCAAGTTTCCTCATACTTACTTCTAGTACAGTTCAATAGAAAATTTCAAGCAGGAACAGTGAAAATAAACAATGTTTCTTCTAAAAACACTTTTTGTACATTATAAATCTAAATGTGTTGGGACAACATTCACATATCTTTTTAAAAGGTAAAGTAATTAAGGTAAATGGCTGCAAATGTAATGATGCTTAACATAGCACTTCTGAAATGAGCTAATAAGTCATCACCATAGAATGCATTTTGTAAGACTTGACAGTCAAGAATTTTTATATCTATTTACCACTGTTAAGGTTTGAAAACAAAAGATTTTCAATCCAAACTGGCTATTGTAGTAAAATGATTAGAAAAAAATAGAAAGAAAAAACAACAACAATCAAACCAAGAGTAAAGCACAAGTCTTTGGCTCTCCTTAAGTGAATAGGGTATTTTCCATATTTATACAGACCCCTCATTTGCCTACAAGTAGGGGCAATACCACATTTATGCATCACTGAGTAATAACACCATAAGGAAATGCAACTTCATAGAAGTTATTGGGTACTCAAATTCATCTGAATGCTCTATTTTGAGGCAACATGCTGTTACCTGGTGCATGAAAGAGGGAGGGTGATGGGAACATACAAAGGAGAGATGTAGAGACAAGAAGCAGAAATTTAAAAAGCAATGTTCAAATGGATCTCGCAGGTCCTAATTAGCCAAACACATTTAATCTGGAAGTCTGAGTTGCATGCACTGAATTAAGTATTACTGAATTGATATTCTGAAACCTGGGCTTTTGCTTTATTTTTTTAAAAAAATGACCTAAATCTTTCATAAAACGTGCTTGAGCTTAAATACTTTAGTATCTCTCAAATATTTTTTAATTTAAGTACACAATACAAGTTTTGCTTATGATGCCATAGCATCCTAGTATAAACAACAACCTATTTCATACAACTCAGTGTATTCCAGCCAAGTTTAAAATAAAATATGTTTTAAAAAATAACATACTGCTCTTTATTATGTATAGCAGAGCTGGATAAGAGTGATATTGATATTCTATAGAAAAAAGATATTGATCATAACCATGAATGTCATCAACAATTCTCAGAAAAATGTATTATCGCTCCACAAGCAGTCTAAATGAAGAGTGAAGGTTATTTAAGAGTTCAGTTATGATCATAACACAGCCATGCATATGTATTTGGCTTGTTTCCTCTTTTCTAATGGACAGAAGGCAAACATTTTTCAGGACTGCAAAAAATCAAAATCTAGAATGTAAAGCTAATGCCAAGGTTCACGAGAATGGCTTTATAAGACCAAAGTGTCATTGTTTCCACATCAACCTGAATTCTGCTCCCAAATAGAAATTTTATGAAGTTTTAACACATGGACTTGAAAAAGCTAGTTTTTTAAAAAGACACCTGAGAATACAGTATTATAGATTGTTCTCTATGAAAGTCAGACAGTTCTTTACATGCTCATCACTTTAACTCGTCCTTTAGATCCTAAAAAAGAAAACAGGAAACTAAGCCAAGATCAAAGTGCTCTGCAAAGATTAAACAGAAACTATTTGCTTATGCATAAAGGGCATTAACCTAGATAGGGCACTGTGCGCAAAGTACAACTACAGGAAAATAATGGGAGGTCTTGTTAGCTCAGATTCAAAGCATTTAATTTTATAGCAGAGATTTCTCAATGTTAACAACAGCATCTTCCACACACTTTTTTGCCTAGTGCTTTATGAACATATGTACATGTACATATGTAAAATAATCGTATGTACAACATGAAGAATATGCATGTGTACAAAATATGGGCCTATGCATATACAATATCTAGAGGCACAGACGTGCTATAAATGGTCTAAAGAATGGATTAATGTAAGAGGGGATGGTTTTGTAATTACAATCCCAACTCTTCCATACTTATGTCTGATACATATATAGTTAAATGTATGAAAAATGTTCAGTCTTCCCTTTCTTTAGCCAGAAAATTTTCTGTAGGAAACTAGTCTGCTTGGCATATCTAGATGGAAGCCAATTTTTCTGTCTTTCCAAGTTGGATTTTCTTTGGAAGAGAACACCTTTAAGAATGGCCTTATATTGGGAATAGTGAGCCTGATTCACTAAAAAGACTTCTTATATTGGAGACATGGCATGAAAAACAATTCATATAAGCAAACTTTCTTTAATTATGCCATGACATTAGTTTACTTCAGAAAGAAAGACAGGAAAGATATAACAGAGTACGGAAAGAACATTAAGTGAGAACCTAAAGAAAAGCAAAGTTTGTCTTTCACTTTCTTCTAAGAGAGTGAAAGACTGGGTGGTAGTATGAAAAGAAGAGCAAGTTCTTTATACAGAATTAAATAAATCAAAGAAAAGAGAATTAAAATATCTTTTAAAAGAGAGGGAGTGGGTGTATGTATGTGTGTTTTTACGTATATGAACACATATACATACACATACATACATACATACACAAAGACACACCACACAGAGTGCTTCCAAGTCCTGGATGCTTTAAAATAGCGGTAATCGTGAGGAAATATCCTTAAATATCTTCGTACACAGACACAAAATGAATATGTGCATGCATGTGCTCATGTGTAAGCATACACACATGCACATATTTTAGTTTTTTCTTTAAACGAATGCTCAAATTCCAAGGCAATGTGGGCATTAGTTTTTTGGCCAGCCAAGTTGTAAAATAATGTAAAAATGCAACACCTTGACTAGGTAACTATAATAAATAATCAGTACTTGCAAATGTCTCTATTTTGACTCTTCCTACTGGTAGGCAACAGGGGGCCTGTATGCACACAACGTATTTTATTTAAGAATAAAATGGATATAAAAGGATGTTTTAACCTCAATGGATTTTAAGGGAAGAAAAGTAATCTAGAACAAGATTAATAAACATTTGCTTTTACCCAATCAAAGCAATGCTTCAACTTATTACATAGCCAGTGCATTTTGAAATTTAAAAATGTAATTTACAGAGAAAGGATGCAAGAATTTTCTTCCAGGTTTTCCACATATACACCTTACTTAATGCCAGTAAAATGGAGATAGGAGGACAAAAGTCAAATTTGCATGCGTGTATATGATCACATCTGTGCAGTTTAAGAAATGTGATAAATGGATGTGCATTTGCAGAGCTAAGAAGTCTTTTTATTTCATACACACTTGAAAGGTTGCTGCTTCTGTAATGGACTTGCTGAAATTTACATGATCTATTTTTTTGGAACCATTTTTTTGTTAAACTCAAAAATCTTGAGTTTCAAAGATTCAGTTTTGTCATGAAAGATAATGATGACCAATCATGGTATTATTAGCTTTGGATGCAAAATAAACAGGAAGGAGAATATTGTTACAACTAATTTTATGTTTCCCATCATGTATAAAACAGAATTTATCACCTTGCACCTCAGGCAGATTCCAAAATTATCTTGCATCAGAGAATCTAACGTGCCTGCCTCCTCCAAGGATATAGGATACAGAAATTGTAGCTCAGATATGTGAAAGAAGATACTACACTAATCTTTGCACCTTTATCCATCTGAAGACATTTTATACTAGTTTCTAGATTCTGCTTTAATCCAGATCCTTGGGGGGGAGGGGGGGTTTAAGCTTACTTATGCAAATGAAACACTTCTGCTCTATGTCACAAATGCCATAATCAATGCTTCTTAGCCAGTTTATAAAGAATGCATTTCCATTCACTTTTAAAATGAAATAAATATTGCTACTCCTTGAAGCCTTCGGTGTCCAATAAAAAAAATTTGATTTCTAATGCAATGGTAAATCCTTCACAATCTTAAATTAACAAAACTTACGACAGTATCTGTAAAAGAGATACAGATTTGGGACAATTTAGAGTTTTCTCCTCCATCTCAACTCCTTCTTTTATTTTTAGAAACCACAAAAAGAAATGGTGAATGAGCTTGTTCTGGTGGGAGAATGAACATCTAGAAAAGTTAATGATACACTGGGTATGTAATAATACCAAAATAAAACAGAAAGCCTATCCCATTAGATCATACAATTAATCAAACAAAGTATGTGTGTCTCTGTGTGTAAAATGTGTGTGTGTTTGTGTGTGTGTGTACATATATATATATATATATATATATATATATATAATATCTGTTTCTTTTAAAGCCCTGGCATTCAAGGCATCCAAAGTTATTAAAATAAAGTTCATTCACAGAACAAAAACAAATTTAATTTGAGTTGTTTGCAGATACTGCTAATTTTCATTTTTTAATTAAAAAATGTGTTAATGTGAACTATGTGCAGGGTTTGTTCCTAGTAGTGGTGTTGTGCACATTGTCTCAGACTTGCTATTGTTGAAGACTTTTGCTCAGCGTCTTTCATCAATCCAAGGATGGGAAAAGGTGACCCCCGACAGAAGTGGAGGGATAGTTTTGTTCCTTCAAGGAGCAGAGGTGGGTGTTGCTCCGGTTCTCTGGGTATCCTGGTCACCTGCTACTGCGTCGGTGTCCTCTGACAAGTTCAGAGCTGTAGTTTTGTTTGACAGAAGGCCTATAATTTCTTGGGTTGGGGCAGATCCATTTGGAAGATCACTGTAGAGTAGTAAGTGTCAAAAAGGAAAAGGAACAATGAAGGGATGGAAGAAAAAAAAGAAAAAAGATTAACCAAGAAAAGACATTGGATATAATTAAGCTATTTCAGATGGCCCTCTGAATTAGTATGTAGCAGGATCAGTATGACACTAAACCCTAAGCAAAAATTAATCTCCAACGTTAGTAATATTTTACAAAATCACGTTATTTCTGCACTTTGCTAGGAATAATCTAATGTTCATAATACCTTTATCCACTCAGTCTATTATCTCCATCTTCAGATTAATTCTAAACTGCTAATCTCCAATTTCTAATTTTTCCTCCAGGTCTAGTTGTTTGGACCATGAAACAAGGTTTTCTGTCTGGAGAATAATAAACCATCAAAACTGAGATGATCTATAGGTAGAAGATACATTTTCAAAGGGTTCTGCTTGCAGTTTGTGGGTTTCCTTATTTAAATTCACATTCTTCATAAACTACAGAAAGTTGCACCTACAGTACTTGGACATCTCCATCACCATTTGGGACATTCCACAAGTAGGATAGTTTGTTAGAACTCTGTCTCTAGCACATTATCCTAGTAAGCACGAACAGAAGCAATAATTGAGCAAAGGTAATCTAATATTTATATCTTTGACAGATGTGTGCACTTAGCGCAGTTAAACAACTTATTAAAGATCTGGAAATACAACAAGATTGGACTGCTCTTTCCAAGAATATTTTTTAAGCAGTCAAACCGCCCCATTTAAAGCAGCTAGGTATTTATATCAATTAACCATCCCAAAAATCTGAACGCCATTAACCGTAGCATGCTGCAACGTGCTTCCCATAGCAGTTTTGGAGGGTCGATACAAAAAAAATACCATATGAGCTGAGACTCTGCCCCTGTGGACAATGGGCCATTGAAACTATAACTCACGTCCGGTATACTGCATCTTTTATAAGGACTCACAGGTTCAATTTATAGTACCTTACCTAGTAAAATATCCAGGAAATACTGGCCTTTTTTTATAGGCAAATACTGTTATCAGATCAATATGAAGTAGTTTCTCTGAATGTAGCCAAATTCTGCTGTGATATATGTAAAATTGCACAAACTAATTGCTCATTGTTAATCCACAACCAATCGCAATATATTATTTTGTTTGTGGTTTATTTTTATTTTTTACTATTATTGTTTTCATGCTTTTATTTGCTGGACTGTGACTTAAATAAAGATTGATTGATTGATATACCTTTGACACACTGTTACCTCAAGATTTTTTTTTAAAATTGCCTTCCCACCATTGCAAAAATAGAGTTTATCAAACTTGGCACAATGAGCATGTTCTGCTGTGTATCAAGTTATTTTAGCTCCTAGAAATTCTGTAAAAGTTAAGCCAGTAGATGACTGCACTGTCAATAGTATTCTAATATTCTAAGATTGCTGTGCTGGTTGACTACCAACACCGATTTGGAGAATATCTTTAGAAGGAACCAGCACTATCACTGAAAGAAACACCTATTGAGAAATGTCAGACATGTGTTGTATGTCCTGACTACTGCCATTCGGAAAACACTGAAACTATTTTAAACACTGGCAGATGAAGTAAAACAATGTCAATACATAAAATGTAAATAACTGTACCCTATGTAATACTTAAGTTTGAATTAAATTACCAATAAAAATAATTCTATTACCTAAATGTTAGAGAAAGATCTTCAGGTGGTACTTTGCCTTGCTGTCCATTTTCAGTCTGTTTACTAGCATTTGCTTTGTTTTTCACATCCAATGAAGACTGGCTCTCCTTGGGAAAGGAAAGACAAATCCATGGTTCACAATGTACTGTAAGTTTGCTTTACGAGTGGGAAGAAATTGTGAAGCACCAAGCCAAGCTCTACATCCATACTGACACAAAAGCTACAAACAAAGGAACATAATCCTAGACCAAGCTGTTTTATTTTATCAGGCTAGAAAGCTTTCCAACACATGTGCAAGCAGCAGAGACCAAGGAAGTCTATCACCATGGGCTGGAAAAATCACCATCCCCTTTTCAAATGCCATTTAAAAAGTATTGTGTGCAGATTGTAACATAACAGATGCTTAAGAGGATGGATTATTTGCTGTAAATTTGAGTGTTTGCATACTTTCAACTGTAGTAGCTTGCAAAATTAAATTTGTAGAAAAACAAAAACCTATAAGCTACTAGCTCTGAATATTCAAAATAAATGACTCTCGTTCAGAAATGGTGAGAACAGTTAACGCTGCAACTCTCCAAACAGCAGCAGCAGCAACAGCAGCAGCAGCAGCTTCTCTGCCCACCTTACAGAACACTCACCATGCTTAGTTCCCGGGTTCTTTTCCCGATTTCCCTCTCCACCTGGTGCAGCTCCAAGCTCAGCTGTTCACTTGAGATCATTCCAGGCCACTTAGGAGGTGGCGGTGGGGGCTGTGGTTGGCCTGCCAAAGGGGTCGCTTCCCTCTGCAACAGCAGCCTGTTACTAACCGCCTAAATGCACAAAGCCAAGCACATACACAACTGAGCACACAAAATATACCATGCAGACATGGGAATCAGGCCAAAATGCAGGAATATTGCTTGGCTTCTAATGCCCAACATTCTTCATTATAAAAAAATATATGGCTGATTTATTTATACTTTCTATGCTACTCTTATAGACATGCTCAAAATTACAACACATAAGATAAGACAGATGAAGACAAACTTAAATTCGAAATATAGTGGCTAAAGTATGTACACTTCTAAGTTTTATAAAACCATATTTTTTATTTTAGAGGAATTTCCTGATGAATTTTGGAATTCTTCTGTTGCTCCGTTTGTGTGAGCAGCAGGCACACATACATGCCACTCATGCAAATGGAGCTGTGCATGCAGTACAGCTGCTCTTGCAGAATCATCCCCTCTATATTCCCCACCCACCCCACCAGTCTGTAAAGCCAGAAAGGTTGGGGAACTCTAATATAATATACAATTTAAAAATGTCTGTCTGGAAAATCTGATCTGGAAGACAGCATAGTACTGTCTAATACATAGATAGTATTGATGGCCAATGGGTAATAATTATTGTTCAGTAAGGCATACTAGTGTACATCATACTAATTTAAATATCATTAACATGGTAAATTGAGAATTCTGGAGAATCCAAAAATAAAAATAAACCAGGCAATCCTTTTATTAGGGAACCTGTGTAGAGTGTAATTTTTAAAATATTTATAAATATTGTTAGAAAATGGTACATTAAATAAATTAAATATTCTAGAATATAGGGAGGAAAGTCTTCTATCCAAGGGAAGACTATTTTGTTTTAATATGTTATGTTACTGTTAATTAATTTTGTCTTGGAAGATTCACTGATTTCATTCTTCATAAAAATGAACTGCAATCGTTTGAAAAATAAGATGATGATAATATGCACTTTTTAATTATTAAAAATATCAATACTCTAATGTAGTATTTCTATCAACTCTATAATGACCTACAAAATTTTACCTTTTTCTATATTTGAATAAAATTTTTATTGTTAATAATCCTGATTACACCACTGTTAGGAAATCCGACTTGCATATAGTATTCCTTGCTTAATGACCAGTCATTTAGCAACCATTCGAAATTATGACAGCCTGCCCCAGAGGTATTTAGTATTCATTTTTAAAGTTCTGAAGCCGGCCTCATGATCACATGATTCCATTTTGGGCACTTGGCCACTGGCTTGCATTTACAGCCATTTGCAGCGTCTTGCACTCATCTGGCCAGAATTGTTGGTTTTCAGCCGGTTTCAAGCAAACTATGTCCACAGATCTGCTTAATGACTGCTGCTATAAATCAATCATGGTCATGTGGTGACTCACTTAGTAACTGCCATGACTTATGACCATAATACCAGGCTCAATTATGGTTGTAAGTTTAGGAATACCTATATACAAGTTTTTGTATTTATAGGTTGCAACTGACAAGACAGAGGTCAGGGGTAATCAACCAATCAGAATGATAAACAAACTGCAAATAGTCTATTATAACAAATGATAGGGGAAAAAAACTGAAGATTGAAGATTAAAGAAATAACTATTGCAGTATACTAGAGATGCCAAGATGTTTAATTGAGGAAGATGGGCAATAAAGAAATAGGAAATATAATAAATAAATAATGCTCTTATAACAAATAAATTGATTAAAACGTTAGCAACTTAACTATATTTGAGTGGCTGCCACAAAGAAGAGGGGTCGAATTATTCTCCAAAGCACCAGAGGGCAGGACAAGAAACAATGTTTGGAAACTAATCAAGGAGAGAAGCAACCTGGAATTAAGGAGAAACTTCCTAACAGTGAGGACAATTAACCAATGGAACAGCTTGCCTCCAGAAATCGTGGACGCTCCATCAGACTCTTTTTAAGAAGAGTCTAGACCAGGGATGTCAAACTTGATTTCATTGAGGGCTGCATCAGGGTTGTGTTTGACCTCAGGGGGCCAGGGTGGGCATGGCCAGCTTGACGTCACTCATGTTGAGGGCGCCTGTGGTGGCCCGAGCGTTCTGCCAGCGAAAACAGGCTCCTGAGCTGTTTTCGGCTGCGATGACCTCCTGCAACTCTCTGCCAGCAAAAACAGCTCGGGAGGGCTGTTTTTGCTGGCAGAGGCAGGGAACCGCGGGCTGGTCCTTTGCTTTTTCCAGGGTGGCCCCAGCGGCCAGATCTAAACACCTCACGGCCCGGATCTGACTCCCGGGCCTTACGTTTGACACCCCTTGTCTAGACAGTCACTTATCTGAAATGATATAGGTTCTCCTGCTTGAGCAGAGGGCTGGACTAGAAGACTTCCAAGGTCCTTTCCAGCTCATTCTATTCTATTCTGTATGATATGATATGATATGACATGAATGCATATATAAGATTAATTCTGATTAGTACATTAGAGCTATAATATTATTGATGATGTTTTACTCTCTCCTTTTTTTATACGATGAATTAAAATATATTTTAAAAAGTAAAAGTTTAATGATAATAAAGAAGACTAATATCAAGGTGGGTATTTTTAAGCCATCCAATACTCCTCCATTAAGCACCAGCAAACACAGCATGCACAAATTAAGCACAACTTGTGTTATCTTCAACAGCAACACAAGAATAGAAGATCACCAGATGGTCACTCATGACCTAGACACTTTGTAAGTAGATGACTGCAATGCATTCTACACAGGGATGCCCTTGAAGACCTCCTAGAAGCTACAGTTGGTTCAGAATGCAGCAACCTGGGCAATAATGGCTATGTTGTGGTATGTGCATTGATATTCACTGCTCCACAGGCTACCAGTTGGCTTGCAGGTACAATTCAAGGTGCTCATTATGTGTTTTTGCGAAAACACAGATATTCTGGGATAAATATAGGTTATAGTCAACACTCCTGTCCATTATACTATCATAAATTTCAATTTTCAACCTGAGAAATAAACCTTTTACATAAGCTCTCAATAAATTATGTATAGCTATCATCTGGTCTGCTATTAAGGAAAAAAAAACACAAAGAACACTATAAAAATGAAGAGAAGTAAAATAGAGAGCAATAATACTGATTTCCATTACATAAGATTTATGGATCTCAAGTTTGTGAACGCGTGTGGGAGGATAGGAGAAGAATAAATACTATATGTAAATGAATACAGAATTCAATGGTACTAGCCATTTCTCCCTTAATACTGTCATTTTAAAATCACATTCAAAATGACTGAACAGTGGTAAGTTCCTCATTCTGAAATTCTATGGCATCGTTTGAATGCAATATAAAAATCTATTTACACTGCTCCGTCTCCCTCTCCTTTTCATTTCTCTAGTTCTTTCTAAGAAAAAGTACAGAGCTAAGAATACATACCTCAAGTCCTCGTGTCTGCTGACTTATCTGATGGTTTAACTGCTGCAGTTCAAGACGAAGCTGCTGTTCTCTCTCAGATGATGGCAAAGATTTCCCATGGTTAGCAATGTCTGTCATAGATAATCTCTCCCTTTTTGGATAGATAATTGTTTGGAAGGGGAAAAAGTTTTTGTTGTTGTTGTTCTTGCTTCTCAGTTTAATTGAGAAAACTTAAAACATGTATAGCATGTGCACATTCAAATCCCCTACCTGTCACCAAGCCGTCCCTGAGAAGGTACATTTTGATGGGGTGAGTATGGTGAACCTCCCCATGCACTGTGTGTTCCATATGGGCTGTAATCTATAAAGAACAGAAAAATCCTGTATAAAAATTATTCATTATAATTATTGTAATAGAAACCTAGTAATTAACTCAATTTCCAAATCAGCCTTCTGTGCAACTTTGTAAAGTTTGCATTTACAACAGTTCACTATGAGTCACCATTTATTTTTATACATATTCTCTCGCTTTTTAAAATATTAGTTTGATGTAAAACAAACAGGTTTTTTTGATGTTTGCCACAATTTTAATAGGTCATATTTTCCTCCTCTTTTAAACAGCTATAGTTCACAGCAAATAGATCTGAACATGCATATCTCAAAACTGCATGAGCCAGTCTGTGATTACACTATCCCCTCTATGAAGAATGAAGCCATCTTGGCTGACTTTTCCATCAATTTTCCTTAGCAACATACAAGGTAGCAACATGATTTTTCATTTCTAGATTATATCTCTCTCTATGTAACTCTAAATTTAACTCTAGTGGATCTCAGCTGAGATTTCCTTTAGCAAAAGAATCCTGCAACTTTAGTGTTTCATTTGTAAGCCTGCTCAACAACTGGCTCCATTCCTACTACGATTGTTCTGATGAGTTCCATAAAAGGATACTGCCCAGCTTTTCATTATTTCTATTTAAAACTAATAGTTGTGGTTGTTAAGGGATTTTTGGGGGGCCATTAAGTGAAGTGCCAGGGAGAGGGCACTTTCCCTGCCTCATCACATCTGGGATGTTCCCCCCCCCCCCGATCCACTTACTTTTTGCCTTTTCCAGCAGCTGCAGGAGCAACCAGCCAATTCAAGGTGTGGCCATCCTTCTGAGGCCTCGTCTTGCCATCCTGCAAGTGGGCCCCATTAT
Source organism: Ptyas mucosa (assembly GCA_012654045.1). Lineage (NCBI taxonomy): Eukaryota > Metazoa > Chordata > Lepidosauria > Squamata > Colubridae > Ptyas > Ptyas mucosa. Next base: position 3,367,689 of record WNWU01000089.1, read on the forward strand.
TGCAATAATGGGAATGTTCCTTCTCCAAAATGCACAATTTGGAGAAGAGGCCTTCCAAATGATTGCAAGAATGATTGTGTTTTTACCCTTCCTAGGCTAGGGTAAAAAACTAACAAGTGCCATTGTCCTTATGGTTAGAAATCTTTTGGACCTTCAGAATGACAGCATTTGCTAGCTTTCTAGCCCTAGGAAGCTAGCAAATCTTCAAGATTTGAGATCTGTTCCTGAAGCCTACCAAAGAATTTCCCCTCTCTTCTGTGTGAGGAAGGGAAATCCCTTAGTGCACTGAAAGAATGAACCTCAAATTCTAAAGGTCTGAGGTCCATTCCTGAAGCTTGCTGAGGTATTTCTCCTCTGCTTGCAAGTTTCACTGCCATCTTCCCCAGTGAAAGGGTCACATAACTTGTGGGGGTAGGGAGGGCAGAGTGACCTTTTATGATGGTCGGAAGTGCTTTAACTTTGAGTACTCATTAAACAATCAGTTATAAGTTGAGGACTACTTGTATTCTCCTATTCATGGGGAGCCAGTGTTATTTCAGCTTTCTTTTGGTTTTAATGTCGCCTGCCAACCTATGTCTAGACCTGTTTCCATAACCAAGCTACATACTGATTCAAAGCTACTACAACACCACCACCACTGCCCTAAGAAAATAAAGTTTTATACCTGAAACACTGACTGGTTTTGCAGAAGCCCCTTGAACTGTCATGGCTTGCATGGGGCCCGGATTCTGGTACATTGCTTTGGAGGTACGTGAGATGGCACCAAACCTTGATACTGTAGGCCTATCTCCAAAGGGAATAAGATCATCATCACCAGTCTCTGCTGCTCTCCTTTGTAAATCCAAACGTTGATCTCGCATTCCCTTGCTGTCCACATTCTGGAGTGACAAATTAAATGATCAGAATTACAAGCAAGCTTCTCCTTTTTAGCTGACATATTTCTCAGATGTTTCCATTTCACAATTATGATGGGAGGGGGCCTGATTGGAGAAGGGGCTTGCACAACAGTAATTTTTCGAACTTGTAAGCAAATAATATTAATAGCATTCAGACTATTCTTTGCAGGCTAAATATTTAGTAGTATGAATGTACAAATCAAGCAAAGGCCTTTGGAGATAGAGACAATAAAATAATTGCTTTATCCATGGAACATTATTCCTTTCTCTCAAAAAATACTTTATTACCAGGCCATTATGGACTTTGGGGAAAATTTATAATATATAACTTTATATGAGTGGAGCATAGGTGGAGAAAAAATTATCTGTACTTCATGATTTCAAAGTTTTCTCCCCAATTTTACTTTATATATATGAAATTATAAACAAGGAGTGGAAAGAGATAAATTCTAACTCAGCTACAGACATACAATTAGGAGAAAGAAAGACTGGAACAAGCAAAATCAATGGGTAAGCCACCAGGAAGTTGGAAGTCTCAGATATTTGAGGTCCTTGCTTAACAACCCACACAATGGCAACAGGGACTGCCAGAACTACGATCACCAAATGGTGCAATCGTATGACTTTTTGACTTATGACCATGTCCTTTCATGACTTGGGTTTTCAGTCCCAATTAGTGTTGTTAAATGAGGACTACCTGTACAATGTTAGTACTGATCCTTAAACTTCTTCTCAGCTGTTGCCATATCAGCTACAAAAGTCTGGAGAATCTCCATTGGAAACCTTTGTATAACCTGGTCATCTGGCAATTTACCAATTACCAAGAGTACCTCGCTGGTTTATTCAGTATGCTTACCACCATCTCCACAAGACCCACTGCCACAATGTCTTTGGGTTTTGCATCTTTGGTTCCAATGTAGGAGCCAATAGTGTCACACGACCAGGGAGAGTACTGGCTGTAATCATTTCCTTTATATTTGCCTGCTACCTTCAGGTCTTCATCCAAGTACTGCATAAAAACAAAGCCCACTCATGTCAGTGAAAGAAAGGAAGCATTATGCTGTCATTTGGAATTTCTTTGTCTAGACTAATTGCAAGTAAGAACATTTATTAAACATTTGAGACAACCTATAAGGTTTGGAATTTCTCATACTTTTAAAACTAATTCCTAATCTCTGGGCTCTTGTACTCTATTTTTCTCCACCGTGAAAAGAAAAATGACAAGAGAGACTTACCTGAGCAACTTCTAACCTTCCCTGCCAGCTTTCCCATTAACAGTGGTTGTGGGAAGATGGCAAGGAAGGTCGTAAATGGCAATCATATGACTGTGGCTCACTGCAATGTCATAATCATGAGCCAGGCATTAAAATGCCCAGATCACAATTATGTGATCATGAGGCCGCTGTGATAGCTGCAACTGCTTGAACAGGTTGTAAGTCCCCCTTGTTCAGCACATTTGTAACTTTGAATGGTTGTTGAATGAGGGGTTGTAACCCAAGGATTACTTGAATCTGTAATTTTAGAGTACCGTGACCTTCAAAATGGTCTATACCACACTATACTAAGTTCACTACCCTGACGTCCTATTTAGAGAAGAAGAGATTATGATTAAACAAAATGTATTTTATTGCCATTGTTTCATGATTTGAATTATGATTGTTAGAATGTACTCTTCTTATTTCTACACTTTCTTTTTGAGTGTGAACTGATGAGTCCAAAGTCTTTGGCAGTTGGGTTACCTGCCTTGTGAACACTGATCATTCTTTTTCTGAGGTCTGCAGAAATTTGTTTTGAATGGGACAAGATTCATTTCCACAACCATCAATCATGAAATGCAGACTGATGGTGCCTGCCATCAATATTTTAAAGGGAAGAGCTCCTCAAACTCAGTGTCTGATTATCATCTCAGTGATTTGAACACCTGATTCAACTTTTCCCTTAAAATAGTTGGTTAGTATAATGGGACTTAGATCATGGCAGAATATTCTTCAAACAGGTCATCTACATTTCTCTCTTTAGGACAAATTTCCCATATTTTTTTAAACCACTTGTTTAAAATTCGCTACTAAATTGTTTTATACATATGCTTACCTCATCAGTGTGTAAAGAATGAGGCAGGGTTGGTGATGATGCAAATGGTGGTGGGGAGATGACCTTCCTTTCTTCCAGCTGAGCCATAATCTCCTTTCGCCTTCGATGCAATTCATCTAAACTAGGATGTGGCTGAGGGGGAGCCCGACTATAAGGCTCCTGAAGGTTTAAAAAAAAATGCAGATATGAAGATTCCTGTAGTCTACAAATGAACTTAAGTCTACAATCCCAAAGTTATAAAATACTTTAGCAAAGCAGCAAAATTATTTCAATACAAGTTTCTTAGTAATCCTCCCTTTTTAGATTCATTAACGTCTGTTGAGTCATTATCAATTTCATAAGGCAAACATTTCTGCTCGACAGCATTTTGGAGAAAATTAGGAATGCTACTTTACATTTCCACAAAATTAATGTAAGATTTTAATATCACATTTTATATTTAAGTTTTGATTTTTTTTTTAAATGAAAACATAGCAAATTAACCACCTTTTTGGTGACTGAAGGAATGGAAAGCTATTATAATCCAAATGATACATTTCCAGGTTTGGAATCTGATAATCTTAGTTATATTGCTAAATATATTAATGTGCTTTCTGATCATTGATACTGGTTTTCCATGAATATTTGAATATAGTCTTCACCCGATTATACTTAGTGAACAAAAGAAAGGTCACCAAAGCCACACATATAAGAAGCAATCTTGTTTCATTAACACTTATACAATCAGAAAGCATAAATATTAATAATCTATAATAGATGTTTATAATCTTCTCAGTGTTGCTTTGAAGAAGGTAGGAGACCACAGAAGTAAGCAGTTCATTGTCTGCAGACATTAGAACACAGTAACCTGGGCTGCAATTTATATTTTGCCATTTACTGGCTTTCCAGATATTTAAAACTCACATTGGCCTCTCAGAGATACCCAGTCACTTTGCCTCTCTAAACTCTGGAATGTATCAAAACAACATATGCCAACCACTCTATAGTTGTTCTTATTCATTGCTACACATCAGAAATATTATCTATCTGTTTGGTTTGCGTATCTGTGAATGAATGGCTTCAGCAAAGCAAAGCTTAAAGAAAAATCCTCTAACAAAATAAAAGATAGAAGTACTTACTTAGGCTATTCCTTAGGCCAGGGGTCTCCAACCACTACCGGGACAAGGCCTATTTGCAACCAGGCCACGAGAGTGGTAGGCCAGCATGCGCATGCAATCTGAATCACATGAGCAATGGGCGCTGGCACTTGCAGCCCCATTCATGTGAGTGGTGGGAACCAGTGGGCAAACGCCTGCCGCTAACACAAAGCCGTCACCTTTCCACCCTGCCCCCACCCACCCATGGCTGCCAACCTAGAAAGGTTGGGAAACACTGCCTTAGGTCATTACAGAATAAATTCTGGTCTTCCTGCAAACTGAAATTCTGTTCTGGAATTTGAGATGGAAAAGAAATGCAATTCTGTCCCATTTCTTGATTTACAACAATCAATTATAGGTTTTGAATGCCTTGAACCTCCCTCATTCTTTTCAGAAGCAAAATTAATTATAAAAAACAAAGATAAATTTAAATTTGCATTTGTGAAATGTGCACATCTTGGCTTTTCTTGCAATATTTATATTTTGATAGATTTTTAAATCTAAACTCAGAATATACATTGCTGAGTTAACTTGCTTGGTTAATTTAGGGGCCTTAATAAAGCTACCCATAAAATGGGACAGCACACAACTGCTTTAAAACTAAATTAAATTAAAACTAAAAATGGCACATTACTTTTACCATAATCATAAAATTAAAAAATGTATCATACTCTATGATATGAAGGTCTAATCTGATTCAGATGTGGTCCAACTGGATAGTAGCCCTCCACTTGTTGATATCTGTCTCTTGTTTCAGGTACATATGGTGATACAGCAGGTGGAGAAATTTCAATCGGAACAGGACTTCCTCGGATAATATCTTCCCGTTGGTATGGCTGAGCAGCAGGATACACACGTCTGCTGTCATAATGGGAAGGATATACAGGTTGACTCATTGGAGGGTATTGCTGTGGCTGTGCACTGTATTGTGAGTTCATGATGCGATCTTGAAGATAGGGTGCATAATGTTGTTCTACAAAAGGAGGACCTGGTTCAGGAATAGATGATGGAGGTCGGACGAATCGAGACATACACTGCAGTGATTGAGCTGGAGGATAATATACACCTAAATATATGAAACAAGATTTAGAACAATATTTAGTCCATTGTTTTAACTACTTCAGAGAATCAGAGTTTGCATGAATTAAAATGTCAGTTAATTTTTCCCCCATTTACATCTGAGGACATACATTTATTTTTGTAAACTACATCTGTCCTAAAAGATGATGGAAAGCATCATATTCTGATGATAGAATTTAATCGATATTTACTATTCAACCACAAAAAGGGAAAAACACATTTTATTTCAAGACCAAATTTCATGTAGATGGGATTTACCTGCTTGATAGGGTGGAGGCTCAAATGGGGGAGCTGTTCCTCGAGGATCTGGATAGAACATATCAGTTTGCTGAGCTGGGTACAACTGGGAGCCTCGGGGAACTATTTGGAGCTGCTTGCTTACTGAAATTGGAGGCAAGTCTGTAGGTCCTCGGGGGGGCACTGGGTGAGAGCTCTTGGAAACAGGTTCCAGCCTAGATTAGACAAACACAAAGTTGAAGCAATTACAATTTAGCATAGATATTGTTTTATTGTTGCTGTGTGTTCCCATTTACTTGTGGGAAACTTAGAAGGATTTTTCTCTCAAATATTGCTAATGGTGATTGACAGTGACAAGCAGCAGTTTTCAATGACTTGAGAGAGGATTTCTAACAGCCCTACATCTGGGAAATGACCTCTGGATCACCTGCTTCTAAACACATGCTCTTCTGTTGTATTCTGCCACTAATTTAAGCATCCCATCCTTATGTTCCTCATTGCAGAAAACCCTATGCACTTTTTCTAATATCAGATGGTTTTTGTAAGAATCCCACTTCATCTTTATTTATTTGATTATGTCCCACCTTTATTACTTTTACAAATAATGTGGCAAGTATATCCAACACATCTTTCTCCTCCTATTTACCCACAAAAACAACCCTGTGAGGTGGATTGGCATAAGAGAACTGGCTCAAGATCACCCAGCTGGCTTTCATGGCTAAAGCAGGATTTGAACTCATGACTTCTTGCTTTCTAGCCTGGCGCCTTAACTATTACAGCAGCAACCTTACAAAATTACTATTTGTTTTCTTATCCAATGTAAGCAGAAAATCTCAACAGCGGCAGCACTTGACCGTGACTAGCTTTGGAAATTAAGGAAAGCTGGCACAGTCAATTTTTGAAAGAAATATTATGGTGGTTGGTCAAATTGGGAAGTTTTAAAAAAGTAAAAAAGTATTTTGAAAGAAAACAATTGCAAATTACTTCCGCATTATTGGTAGGATATGAACATGAACAGGTATCAAATTCAAGTTTAAGGAGCTTTTATATGTTGAATACAGGTTGATCTCCCAGGCCAGAGGTTCCCAACCTCTGGGCCATGGCCCACTACTGGGCTGTGAGCTCTTTGCAACTGGGCTGTGGAAACGGCGAGTGAATGCGTGCACTCACGCTCCATTTGTGTGAGCAGTGTGCGCATTTGCCGGCCACTTGCAGGGAATGATCCTCTCCCCCACCCTGTGGTCCGCAAAGCTGGAAAAGTTAGGAAACTCTGCCCTAGGCTTTAATTCTGAAAAAAATGACTTACAGATAGAAAAAGTTGTACATATCAAGTTATATACAAGCTGCCAGGAGGAATCAGTGCAGAAGTATATACTCTTATATTTCGAGTACATACAATTTTGGCATGTGGAAGCATCTGTGGATTACTCTTTTGCAAGCTAATTTATATTGTCAAATTTTAAGAGATAAACAATATAGAAGCATACAAATCAGGAGGTGATCCAGGGGCACTGCTACTATGGTGGTCCATCTTCCCAGGTTTCATGACTGAGTCATAACTGGAGTCAGTTCCACGAGAGATAAGTTGTGTCACTGTACTGCCTGGTGAAACAATCCCATTTGGCAAGGTAGAGGGTTTTCTATTGGATAAGTCCACTGTTGCTTCATCTGAGATAATAGCTGCTGCGGGCAGGCCCACTTCATTTAGTTGACCCAAGGAGGCACTCAAAGGTCTTCGAGGAACTAGACGTTTGTTCATCTTGCGAAATCTTCAAGAAAAAAAAATGGCAATAAACAAAACAAAACAAAACAAAACAAAACAAAACAAAACAAAACAAAATTGTTACAATTGCAACAGGATGCATTTTAATTCAGGCCCAATATTTACAAATATGATAAATACATGAGGATTGCATACAACTAGATAATACAAGTAGCCTTTGAATTACAATGGTAATTGGGATTGGAATTTCTATTGCTATACAATGCGGTTGTAAAACATGGCATCACATGACTGCATCACTTAGCAACAGCAAACCCAGCACTCCACGTTCCCATGATTAATTGAACTTCACCAGCTGTTAGCTGAGGACCCATCCCAAGTCAAGCCATTCTGAGTTTGATCCCCCCCAGTCCCAAGCCTTAGTTCTTCTAAGGTAACATCCCCCTCCCCATCTGCATCTTGGCTGCCCTACAAGCTGCCTTGAGGGGAGCAACCTCAAAACTGCAGGCTTCTGGGGCTGCTCGTCATACTGTGGCTCAGGGACTGCAAGAAACCCCTCAACCTCAGTGCACTGCAAAGCCATCCTGGAAACCTCAGGTGCCCCAGCAGTGTGGCATGGTATGAAGCCTCAGCCACCCCAAGAAATCAAAGACCCGTGATGGTGAACCTATGGCATGTGTGCCACAGGTAGCACGTGGACCCATGTCTGTGGGCACGCCCTAGCTCAGCTCCAGCGCGCATGTGCGCGCTGATCAGCTGATTTTCAGCTGGCTCCGCCCACGCCACCCTTCCCCTCCCAGGAGTCTCTACGCGGCCTGTTTTGGATGCCAGGTAAGTACAGAGCTTGCACAGAGACTTTGGGAGAGCATTTTTGGCCTCCAGAGGGGGTGGGGGAGGCCATTTTTGGCCTCACCAGGCTCCAGGAAAGCTTCTGGAGCCTGGGGAGGGCAAAATTAGGGTCTGCAGGCCCACCGGAAGTCAGGAAATGGCCATTTTGGGCCTCCAGGGGGGAGGGCATTTTCACCCTCCCCAGGCTCCAAGATACTTAAATAGATACCCAGAAACTTAAAACTTGCCACTTGCTCCACTTGGTCTCCATTGATAACCAAGGGCTGAATGTCTGATCTATTCCTCCTATAGTCCAATATAAACTCCTTGGTCTTATTGGTGCTAAGGACCAAGTTATTGTCTCTACACCATGAAAGCAACCGGTCCCCCCCGGATGAGTCCTACCACTGTTATATCATCTGCAAATTTGTTAATAGTATTACTGGCATGAATGGGAATGAAGTCATGTACATAAAGAGTATAGAGTAAGGGACTCAACACGCAATCCTGTGATGTACCAGTGTTAAGAATAAGGGCTGAGGAGATTAGGATGATTAGGATTAGGATGATTACCTAATCTGACCCTCTGAGGGTGGCCAGACAGGAAATCCATGATACAAAGGCAGATTGAATAAGGAAGCCCAAGATCCATAAATTTAGGCACTAGTCTATGTGGAAGAATTCTGTTAAATGCAGAGCTGAAATCTATAAAAAGCATCCTCACATAGCCCCGCTATGTTCCAGATGAGTCAGAGCAGTGTGAAGAGTGATGGCTATAACATCCATTTGTTCTGTATGCAAACTGGTGTTTATCAAATGTATGCAGAAGACCAGAAATGATGTGCTGACAGACCAGTTTCTGAAAGCATGATGATAGGAGTGAGTGCCACTGGTCTGTAATCATTGAGGTTATTGAAAGGGAACTTCTTTGGCAGCGGAACAGTAGAGATGATAGACCAGTGATGGTTAACCTTTTTGGCACTGAGTGCCAAAACTGGAGTGCGTGCGCACACCGGAGCACTGGAACCCAGAAGAGCAGTTGGCAATGGCACGCGTGCCCATAGAGAGAGCTCTGCGTGCCACCTCTGGCACGCGTGCCATAGGTTTTCCATCATGGTGATAGACAATGATGGAACAAAAGCAAGAAAAAACATTAGGTTCCAATATTAACAGAGATAAGATGAAGATGATTTTGTATGTTTCTGAAAGGACTAAGAGAGAGATGGATAACAAAAGACTAAAAGGATTTGAATGCTAGCAGGTGGGCTAGCAGCTAATTGATGCTTATCTTGGATCTTTAGTTCAGAGTAAAAAACAGTAATGTAACACAAAATTTTCCACATGTCAACCGCACATCTTTTAACTCAGCCTTCAAGTATGGCCATATCACAACTTATTTGCAGTAATTGTTTCCTAATGATGCACTAGCTCAGTTACCCAACCTTTCCAGCTTTGCAGACCAGTGGTGGGGAGGGATGGTTCCGTGTGAGTGGCCAGTAAGCGTGCTTGCACAGCTCCATTTGTGTAAGCGGTGGGCACATGTGCCCAGTTTTTGCGCAAATGGAGTGCACACACTTGCCTGCCACATCTGAGGCCCGGTTTCTAATGGCTCACGGCCCAGTAGTGGGTTGCGGCCTGGGGGTTTGGGGACCCCTGCACTAGATCATTTTTTTCACTGAGCTATTTACCAGGATTCCAAACTTTTGGGTTATTAATTATTGCCAATTTTTTTTCAATTGTATTACTTCTAAATAGGAAATCCTACGTTAAATGAAGATGAAACACATCTTGAGACCTCATCTCATCTTATTTTTAAATTAGCAACAAATACAATTAGAATCATGTTATAAGATAAAATATTAAAAACAGAGATAGGAAATAAAATAAAATCATATGTTCACAAATTGTAAAACAGCAAGAAAATTAAGTAAAAATCCAAAACTGATCAAAGTAGGCAAGAAGATAATTTTTTGTAGCTGCTTTTAAGAAAGACTACACTTGCTCAAAAACATCTCTTCCCAACTCACATTCCTCTGATCAGTTCATCCTCAAATGTAAAGATGCTGAATATTTCATTGCTCAGCCCAAGTGAAATAAATTAAGGATCCAGTCTTTGACTTTCTGAATAGCCAGAGAAATGATCGAAGCCTGGGAAATGGGCCACTTTCAGTAAATAGGAGTGCTGATTTACCGCCAACTTATCAGGTTCTTAGGAGCTAAGGACTTGGAAGTACAAGAAAACAGCCAACGACTTAATAACCAGCCATCAACACCCCAATCAACAACTAAAAAGTCACACACAACCAGGCACCACGTAAATACTATGTCTAGAATAACCTAAAGCACACATTCTGATGAGAGACGTTCCCAGAGGATGGGATCCAGCATGAGTCCGAAAGCTTGGAAGACTAAAACTCTGATCCTGGTGATGGACCCAGATTGGATCCTGCAACATTATCTTGGGACACGTATATTTGCCTTTATTTGTGAAATAAATTCCTTTTTAATAATATTTTAATAATTAAAACAGAAGTTCAATTAAATATTTTTATAATTTCTTAAATGTCTTCTAAAAGAATATAACCATAGTAATACTTATCAATTCTTGTATCTAAAGATCAACTTTAAAAATGTACTTCCCTCCCCCCTTGTAGTACCAGCAATTCCTAATTAAAATTTTTAAAAATCTCTATGGTTGATACATCCAGATGAATAAATTATTAATAAAATGCTACTGTATGACTTAAAAACTGCTGTTTTCCAGTTGTGGTTTGAATGATCAAAAGTTTTACTATTCTGATCCTCTGAAGATTGAACTGAATGATTCTGACTTTAAGCTCATATATAATATTTAAGGTAGAAGTAGAACAATGACATGGAACTTACTTTTCTAGTTCTTCCTGTGAGTGTGCAAATGTGCAGCTGGCCCCACGGGGGCATTCTCTTCTCTGCTTCATATCTCGACACATATATGTCTTGTACTTGCTATGCTGAGGTGGCTAAATTAGATAAAAGAACACAAAAGATTATTTGGAAAATAATTCTCCAAAATAAACAGAAAAAAAATCTCAAGAAAAAATACAGAAAGATATCTTTGTTAAAAATGACATGAGTGACTATGAGTGACTATGTTTTATGACTGTAATTGTCATCAAAATCATAGCATATAGATAATAAAATACTAGTTCTGTTCATATAAACATGAGCAAGTTCATCCTTTATGTACTGATACAGTAGGTTATTTAAAAAAGAAAACATAATCATATACCGTATATACTCGTGTATAAACCGACCCGCATATAAGCCGAACCCCCCCAATTTTACCCCCCAAAACTGGGAAAACTTGTTGACTCGAGTATAAGCTGGGGGTGGAAAATGCAGCGGCTACTGGTAAATTTCAAAATAAAAAAAGACTGGTCAAAAGTGCGAGGACCTGTCAGAAATCACTTTTTTCAGCCCTCTGGGTAGTCCTTTTGTGCACATGGACTACTCAGAGGGCTGAAAAAGTAATTTTTGACTGGTCCTCGCACTTGTGACCAGTCCTCAAACTTAGGACTGTCCTCACATTTTACGTTTTTGCCCTATCTTGTCACCATGGTGAAGAGAAGCAGTTGTGAAATGAGTGACATGGTTTTAAGAATGCTGCACGGGCATAAATGTGAGGATGGTCATAAGTGTGAGGACCAGTCAGAAGTGCGAGGACTGGTCACAAGTGTGAGGACCAGTCAAAAATAACTTTTTCAGCCCTCTGAGTAGTCCATGTGCACAAAAGGACTACTCAAAGGGCTGAAAAAAGTGGTTTCTGACAGGTCCTTGCACTTTTGACCGGTCTTCGCACTTATGACTGGTTATCATTTATGCCCATTGTAGCATTCTTAAAAACGGTGTCACTCATTTCACAACTGCTTCTCTTCACCATGGTGACAAGATAGGGCCAAAACGTAAAATGTGAGGACAGTCGTAAGTTCAAGGACTGATCACAAGTGCGAGGACCAGTCAAAAATAACTTTTTCAGCCCTCTGAGTAGTCCATGTGCATAAAAGGAGAGGGAGGAAGAGAGGAGGAGAAGAAGAAAGGAAGAGGAAGTAGGGAGGAGAAGAAGGGTGGGGGAAGAGAAAGTAAGAAGGAAAGAAAAGAGGTGGTAGGTTTGAGGAGAAAGATTGCTGTACAACAAAAAAGATGAAAGGGAAGAAAACCAACCCCAAATACATATAAAGATATTAAGATAAAGAATGAATTGTTAAACTTTAAAGAATAAAAGAGAACAAATATGAATAAATAGCAATAATTAGAAACACACATACAAACATACAATGTATTTTCTTTGAACAGAATATTTGGCTGGTTCACAAATTTAAACAGTGTTTAGTCATTTCACTTAAATTTACAATTTCTATATTTCCTTTTTGCCATATTTATTCCTCATCAATTTTTTAAAAAACCAATATTACCCTTCATCCTCATCTCTAATCTTAATCAAATTCAATTTTTCACTTCTATTCTATATTATACCCCTTCCCATTGTCATCTATTTTTATATCAATCCTCACATTGCTTAATTATGTAATATTACAGTTGTTTAATACAAATTCAACATTTTAATATAAATCAATTAGTTATATAACTATCTTTTTTACATATTAATCAATATGAACATGAATATTCCAATTATTTCCATGCAATCCAATTTCTTAAAAATCAATTAATTATATTTACCAATAATAATAAACCAAATAATTTCCCCCAATATTCTTCCAAACCACAACTTAACCATTTCTGCTTTCAACACAATATACAATTAATAATATCTCAATTATTACAATTCCCTATTTAAATAGAGCTTTTTTTTCTTTTGTGTTTTAAAATCTTGAACTCCCCTCTTTTGCCATTTGCCATAAATTTCCCATTGTTTGCACCAACCTTTTTTGATGAGGAAATAGAAAAGAAATCTGCCCTAGCAAACAGCAAAGCCAACAAGCTGTTTTACTTTCGCTTTTGGTTTCAGCAGAAGGAGAAAAAAAAAGTGCTCTTTGCAGCAGGCACCTTTTTGCAGCCGATCTTCTCATTTGTTTTCTTTTAACCCTGATCAGCTGTAGGGGGGGCCTTTGAAGGCCTGTGGCAAGAATTTAAAGGTTTTTTTTCCTCTAGCCATCAGCTGGAACTCAGGAGGCAGTCCCAATAGATTGGGAGTGGGCGGGGTAAGCAAACCCCATTCTCCCGCTGTTTCCTAGCTTGCAGGGAAAAAGTCATTTTTTTCGTGACCCGCGTATAAGCCTAGGGGGCATTTTTCAGCCTGAAAAACGGGCTGAAAAACTCGGCTTATACGCGAGTATATACGGTAATTTAATAGTGTGAATATTGTAGATAGGGATAAGTAATAATATAGTACACTAACCTCACAGAAAACTAAGTAGTTGACTGATCTTGGCTTCAAAGAATGCCTAAAATCTATTATCCCTTGTGGCAATTTGTTATCTTACATACAATTTGAAAGAATAAACAACTGTTTATTCTGTTTATGTTCAGAAAGAAGTCCTTTGTCTATTATTTATTTATTTATTATTTATTTTGTCGCATTTCTATGCCGCCCAACTCCCAAAGGACTCTGGGCGGCTTACAACAAAGAATAAAACAATGCGAACAATCCCATAAAAAATGTTAAAAAGAAAAACATTAAAACTGAAAAACTTTAAAAACGTTAAAACACATGTACTCCAATTCGTGGCCGGGTCTCGCAAGATCATTATAACAAGATCAACGGCCCCAGGCCTGCCGGAAGAGCCAGGTCTTCACTGCTTTGGGGAAGGCCAATAGGGTGGGGGCGGTCTGGACCTCAGGAGGTAATTGGTTCCAGAGAGCTGGGGCAACCACAGAGAAGGCCCTCCCCCACAGGCCCGCCAGCCGACATTGTTTAGCTGACGGGACCCGGAGAAGACCGACTCTGTGGGATTTTACCGGTCGCTGGGAGCTATGTGATAGAAGGTGGTCTCCAAGATAGCCTGGCCCTGAGCCATATAGGGCTTTAAAGGCAATGACCAACACTTTGAATTGCACCCGGAGACCAATAGGGAGCCAGTGCAGCTCGCGGAGAATTGGTGTAATGTGGGTGTATCTAGGCGCTCCCAATATAACTCAACGCGGCTGCATTCTGGACCAACTGTAGTCTCCGAACACTTCTCAAGGGTAGCCCCATGTAGAGCGCGTTGCAATAATTCAACTGTGAAGTGACAAGGGCATGAGTGACTCTGAGGAGAGCCTCCTGATTCAAGTAGGGTCGCAATTGGTGCACCAGACAAACCTGTACAAAGGTCCCCCTAGTTACAGCTGTCAGATGTTGTTCCAGTCTCAACTGTTGAGTCTAGAAGGACAAACTCAAGGTCAAACTCAAGACGGGGCCGGTCTGGAAATATCAAAGGACCGGCCTGCAGTGCCTCTGCCAGCCAAAACGGGCCGCGAGGGATCTCTGGGTAGCCTGTTTTTGGCCGGTAGAATGCTGTGGGAGGCCGGGGAGGCCAAAAACGGGCCGCAGAGTGCTGCTGAAGGACTGCATTGGACTGGATTACAATTATGTGGCACTCAAGTAAGTGCCTGATCTGGATAGAAAACAAGCAACATCCTGTGTTAATACTATTGTTTAATGCCAGATTTTACATACTGTAGGTCCATTTAATCTATAATCAACCATCTATAATTGACACCATTTCTATTTACTACCTTGGAAATTTACCTCTGCTGTTAGATCTTGTATTATCATGTTATTTATGCTATTGTATTTTTATTATTAGTTGAATAATAAAAATACAATAGTATAAATAGCTTTTCTACCTGGAAAAGCAATTTACTATTAAACAATAGAATATAAATTTAGAAATAAAAAGTTTAGTGGAGTATGAAGAATAAGTAATAAATGTTTGCCAGTAATATCTGGTAGAAGAGATAGGAAAATGGTTATAATAAAGAACTGTGGAAAGAAAGAAGGGGAAAAAATGCATCTTGAGCCTGTGTCAAACGCCCACCATGGCCACCCCCACCCCTGGCCACATACCGCCGGTTGTCCAAGGTCAAACACAACCCTGATGCGGCCCTCAATGAAATCGAGTTTGACACCCCTGGTCTAGGTGCACCTTTCCCAAACTCTGCACTATATACCAGTGGTCTCCAACCTTTCCTTTTGGTGGACTGGCGGTGGTGGTGAGGGAAGGGGATGGTTTTGCATCATTTTCACAAATGCAGGTTCACGTGTGCACACACAGTGCTTGCCCACCACTTCCATGGCCCGGTTCCAAACAGGCTGCAGCCCGGCACCAGACTGTAGATCAGGGGTTGGGGATCCCGGCTATTCACTGTACCTGTTGCTGATCTGCTCCTTTTTTGCTGTGATTCTGGATGTAATCAACCAGTCCATGTACCACAGTCCGTACAGCAACTAATCCATTTTCAAGCTGTTCCCATGTGGGTGGTGGAGCATCTACAGTGTTTAGAAGAAAAAAACCTGAATTTTTCTCAGCAATGGGAAATTTTATGGAACAAAAAAAACTTTCATCATAAAAACCATTAGTTTTTTTATGACATGGAAAATATAAGACATTTACAAGGATGTAATAATATACAAGAATTAAGAATTAATTTTGAAAAGCAAATTGGTTTCTTTTATGACAAGAACAGGATCTTCTGACTATTTATTTACTTTCTTTTTCAAAATAAACTTAGTTGGTTTTACATGGTGATTTATGTTAGAATGTTTTTGTTATCTTTCTGCACTGGACTTTTCTGGCAAAAATAGAATACAATACAGACATTAAACAATACGATAAATATATCTTAAAATAACATGATCTTTGAAATTGTCATGAGATTTTTATTTTCCTAAAATTATGTTTATGTGATTTTTAAGGTTAGAGTATCATCTTCAGGGAGTGGAAATTTTATGTAAAACAGAATGTGCAGTCAGCACTAATTTTTGATTTATACATAGATCTCTAAAAATTGTAGTCTACATACAGGAACAATTTGGAACTGCTAGTCAAAAATATAGTTTCATAAAATTGATGAAACTGGCTCTAGTCCACAGAGTTTATGCCCTAATAAATATATTAGTCTTAAGATGATATAAAAACTGTTGTCTGCCTGCCCATCCGCCCATCCATCCATCCAAATTTACCTGGACTGGGATCAATATTTGCAAGAAGTTCAAGATGGGGTCGAAGCCGGGTCAAATTAGCTGGATCACCAGTCCTCTGGAGAGCAATTGTTAATTCCTGAACACTCTGTGCAAAAGAGGCTGGGGTCTGCAACTTAACACATTCACATATTAATCATTAGAAATGCTTTCTGTCCACATGGACACCCCAATCAAACCCCATGGAAAATACATGTTAACATTATCTTAATTATTTACGACTTGATATAAACCACTTTGTCTTCCAAAATTTGGTGTCTTCTCCAGAAATAATGCACTAATTCCTAATTATAGTAGAAAAGAGTATACAAAGACACTAAAATGAGTTTTCAATCAAGAAAAATGCTATTATAACACTTTTTCACAAAAGTGAAAAAACGATTAACTTCTGGCATCTTTTGCACTCATCCTTCCATTTCAACAATATCATTACTAGTTATGTATAAACAAAGATCTGGTTTCTTTTGCACTGCATACACATGTGTTCCCTCATAGGCTCTGGGTTAATCTGTAGTTTCATAACACACTAGCATGAAAAAACTGCAATGCTTTCCCCACAGTTGGACTACAAGAGACTCCTTCCACATTATGGTCTCATACAAACCCAGGCCTCCAAAGTCATAGACAAAAGCTAAAAATTACTCCTGAAATGCTTCCAAATCATTTTAAGTACTTGCCTCATGCAGCCTTATATAAATGCTCTTTATTCTTTCTTTCTGCAATATAAGTACCTTCTAAAGTCCTACTTAGAACAACAATCACATCTTAGCTCTAAGCTTAAGAAATGATCTATGGCTGTTTTTATTTTTATTCAAGGAGTTAATAACATTCAGGAACATTATTACTAGTAGAAATAAATGTATTTTATACTAATTCCTACATAAAACCCTCTCAAAGTGATTTACAAAATATAAAATATACAATAAAATAATAAAACAGTTTTAAAGTATATAACAACAACAACAACAACAGTAATAAAAAGCATTCATCTGGAATTCACAAATGAATACTAAAGTGAAAATAGGTAAAAACCACATTTTCTAGTTTAGGCTATAATAGCAATAACTCTTAGACTTATATACAGCTTCTCAGTGCTTTTACAGCCCTCTCTAAGGCATATTGCCCCCAGCAATCTGGGGCCTCATTTTACTCACCTCGGAAGGATGGAAGGCTGAGTTAACCTTGAGCCTGGTGAGATTTGAACTGCCAAATTGCAGTCAGCCGGCAGTCAGCAGAAGTAGCCTGCAGTACTGCATTCTAACCACTGCACCACTACGGTTCATAATAGGCCCTACGTCTAAAATGTTGAAAGAGGTTCCCAGGTATTTTGTATTAAAGCTAAACTTTACAAGTAAGGAGGATACTCACATTCCCACTACAGCTAGTTCTCAACTTACAACCACAATTGAGCTCCAAATTTCTATTGCTAAGCAAGACAGTTGTTAAGTGAGTTTTGCCCCATTTTAGATCTTTCTTGCCAAGTTGTTAAATGAATCTGGCATCCCCAATGACTTAGCTTGATAAAAGGTCACAAAAGGTGAACACATGACCCTGGGACACTGCAACCCTCATAAATACATGCCAGTGGTCAAGTGCAGGAATTTTGATCATGTGACTATGGGTACGCTGCAACACTAGTAAGTGTGAAAAAGAGTCATGTCACTTTTTTCAGTGCTGTTGTAAGTTCAATCATTAAATGAATGGTTGTAAGTTGAGGACTACCTGTACAAAGTCAGAATGAAAAAAATTGTAATTGGTGCATTTCACATATACATATGAATTTCTCTTTACAATTTTATCAGCATTTTTAAAACTGATTTGAGAAACAAAAGGGTAATGATTTAAAGAGATACTACCTTGTCAATAATGGACTGCATGTGGGATTTGTGAGACTGGTCTCCATATAGCAATGAAGACCACTGATCTGGAGCTATGCGCAAACCAGCCTCCATAGCAATTTGTACAATTTGGGAATCATGTTCTCGTCTCAGAGCTTCATATGTTCTGAATTCCTCCTTCAGCTGCATTAGGGAGGAATCCTCATCACGTTTAGTCACCTGGTGGAGGCAAAACTATTAAAGTAAGATAAAGTAATGAACCTAAGGAACAAGTGTGCCTAATCAAGTTTCTCTCTTGCAAATGATAATTCTGCGGAACTTTCTGCATCATGCCATTTGTGCAAAAGAAATTCACACCCACACACAATTTAAGAATGGACATAACTACCAGATAAAGAAGCTCCACAAGCACTTAAGTTCTTTTGTACCTTGAAACAGGAGGCTCTGTAAAGAAGCTGGACAACATGCCCAATGCTGGTTTTAGAAGCCTGAGGAAATCGTGGCTCCAACCTCTGTACCACAAAGAGAACCAAGACTTTTCGAGATAAAGCAGATCCATCTTCTAAAGCTAAAAGAACTAACTTCAGGGCTTCCTCCTGCATCGCTGGAAAATCAAGAGGACCACCACAAGATTAATATAGGATTTTTGTAAAGATATTACAAATTCTATGAATTAGCAACTATATTAGGAGTTATAGAAATCTCTAGGTTACATCAGGATCGTGCTAGAAAAGGGGCCTTGGTCTTACCTGATACACTCCTTCTCATTGGGTGGAGATAGCATCCAGGAACGGGTTGACCTCATCTGGTAGCTGATTGGACTGAGTCTGTCAGAGCTGTGAGGACACACCTCCCTTACCAATGGTCCCTAGCTTTTGGCGAAGACTTATTGACAGACTTGACGTGTCTTGTGCTAAGGTTCTCCCCCTTTGGACCCAGAACCAGACCACACTTTCAGTGTGGGGCTCAGTGGTGAAATGTAAAATTTGTTACTACCAGTTCTGTGGGCATGGCTTGGTGGTGGTGGGGGTAATGTGACTGGGTGGGCATGGCCAACTTTTTTTTTCTTCTTTTAAAACCATTTTTTCTACAACCTCTTCAGCTGAAGAGGTTGAAAAAAAAATGCTTTTAAAAGCCTCTGCCGATCAGGCAACTCAGCTGGGATCGCCAGAGGCTTTTAAAATCATTTTTTCTACAATCTCTTCAGCTGAAGAGGTTGTAGAAAAAATGCTTTTAAAAGCCTCTGACGATCCCAGCTGACTCGCACGATCATCAGAGGCTTTTTTTTTTTACTTTTAAAAGCATTTTTTCAGCCGAAGAAGTTGTAGAAAAAATGATTTTAAAAATAATTTTAAAAAGCCTCTGATGATTGCGCGGCTCAGCTGGGCATGGGGTGGTGGTGCAGGGATTTTTGCTACTGGTTCTCCGAACCACCCGCCTCCATCGCTACCAGATCAGGCGATCCGGTCTGAACCGGGAGCATTTCACCCCTGGTGGGGCTGGATGCTATCTCCACCCAACGAGAAGGAGTATATCAGGTACGACCAACACCCCTTCTCCATTATGGTGGAGATAGCATCCAGGAATGGAACATACCAAAGCTGGCTTGTCCTACTGGTGGGCTGCAGTCTGGTCCAAAGTCCCCTGTTCAGAGTGGACCGACTCGCCTGCCAAAGGCCGCTTCAGCCAAAGCGAAGGTGTCCAGCTTGTAATGTTTGATGAAAGGGAATGGAGAGGACCATGTAGCTGCTTGCGTTGCCCACCCCTCTGTTGTGGCTGCACTCCTGGTGGAATGGACTGTTACCTGCCGAGGCAAAGGAAGAGCCTGAAGTTTGTAGGCCATGGCGATGCACACCTGAATCCAGCGGCCCATGGTTGTTGTGGCCTGTCAGCGGCCTGTGCAGATTGTAGCTGATTCCGACAACGAGGAGACTGGTGTGGTGGTGCGCCAGCGACCTGTGTAACTGGCGCTCGAGTCGGACAGTGAGGAGGCTGGAGAAGATGTGGTGCCAGAGGCAGGGATTCAGCCAGGGCCTTCAGAACTTCCAGAAGCTCCTTTAAGTGAAGAGGACGAAGAGGAGGAGTTTCTTCTCAATGCATGGGTGTGCAGAGTTGCCAAAATGCAGGAGTGGCTCATCAGGAGGAGGTTTCCTCGAGAGTAAGGCTTGGGGCTAATTGGCCACTCCCTTAGCCTATTTAAGGAGGAACACCGCTTGCAGCAAACTGTAGGGAACAACTTTAGTTCAATCTCCTTCGTGTCTGGATTCTCTGCAAAATTGTTTCTGGGCTTTCTGCCAACTCTAGTAAGACTATGATTACCTTATCTTAGAATTCTGGTAAGCTGTTAAGGTAGTTTTATTAACAAACTTTGGTTGATATAGACTAAGTTATTTGAATAAAATAAGCTTTATATAGTTTGTGTGTGCTGCGTTCTTTGGGGTCCGTAGCTGGGGCAGAACAATGGTCAATGGAGTGACTTTGTTGCCCAGGATAGAGGGCTGGAAGGACACAAAGGGAGACTCTGTCTTCCTGAAGGAGGAAGTCCTCTTAATGTACACGTGGAGGGCCCTCCCTATGTCCAAGTTGTGCCACTTCTTCTCCAGGGCATGTACTGGGCCCGGGCAGAAGTCGGTTAGTATAAGTTCCTGAGCCCTGTGGAACCATGAGTCCACTCGGGGGACAAAGGAAGGGTCCAACCGCAAGATCATCCTATTGGGATGGAAGATACAGAGGTCCTTCCTGACAGAGAGGGCCAACTCTGAAATTCATCTAGGTTCGCTGCGCCCCTAATGAACCTGCACATAGCCAAGTGTTGAGCGAGGGACTCCAGATCCCTGCAAGAGAGGATCAAGGACAGGGTACACCTGTTGATGCATAGTGTTGGATGATAGCTCCTTGTCTAGTCATTCCTAGAGGAACTCCAGTATCTGGCACGGATACCGATGGAGGGTTCAATCCCGACCTGGAACATCAGGTGCAAAAAGTTTTTTAGGCTGCAGCATATATCCGATTAGTGGAAGGCCTCCTGGAGGCCTGCACAGTCTGAATTACGCTGGAGGAATAACTGTCCTGGCTCAGAAGTTTTCACTCAAACACCAGACGGTCAGTTGAAGCTGCTATGGGTCCGGGTGGACCAAGGCCCCCTGGCTGAGGGAGATTCTGTCTGGCGGTATCCTCTAAGGTCTGGTCACTGGCCGGTTGACCAGGTCGGTAAACTATGGCCTTCTGGGTCAGTGTGGGATCAGAAGTAGGATCTCTGCCTTTTCCACCAATACCTTCCGGATCACCTTCGGAATGAGGGGAAGTGGAGGGAAGGGGTAGAGGAGTCCTCGGGCCAAGGACTGCGAAGAGCATTGACCCCCCTCTGCCCCCGATACCACAAACCTTGCGAAGAATCTGGGCAGCTGCGTGTTGTCCTGAGTGGCGAACAGATCCACAGCTAGAAGTCCGAAGCAAGCCATCAGCTCCTGAAATAAACCCTGATGCAGGCCCAACTCCGAGTGGTCGACAATGGACCTGTTGAGCTAGTCCGCCTGCACATTCGTCACTCCAGAAATATGTTCTGCCCTGAGGGACAGAAGGTGTCTCTCTGCCCAGAGGCCTAGTTGTTCTGCCTCTTGCATGAGGGACCTGGAATGGGTGTCCCCTTGGCGGTTTATGTGGGCCTTGGTGACCACATTGTCTGTTATGACTAGGACATATCTGTCTGAAACCATGTCTTGGAACTGTCTGAGGGCCAGATGAACTGCCCTGAGTTTCAGCCAGTTTATACTGTGAACTTTCTGTGATTATGCCGATCAATTGGCCTTCAGTAGGCTCGAGCCGAAGCTCTTCATGCTGGGATCAGTCCAGCGGCTCCACTGGTCAGACCGGGATGCAGCCAAGTGGGTGTCAATCTCCCCCGAAGGGTCTTTGTTGAGAAGAATCCAGAAATATCAAGTTATCCAAAACCCGCTTGGGGAGCCGCTGTTAAAGGTGTGGCAAATGTCTGGCACCAAAGAGTATGCTTGGAGACTGAGCAGGGACTCAAGATGCCTCCGTGAACTGCTGGAAGCTAAGGGCTTGGGAAAGCTGTTTGAAGGGAGTTTGGAGTACAGGAAGTCTGTCTGAATAAGTGCAGCTGCTGCCTGCTCCCTCGGTTTATAGCAGGCTTGGGCTTAGCCCTTCACGCTTGTAAGAAACCCGCGGCTCCATCGGTCGAGACCGGAAGCCAGCTGGGTGGTAGTTTGTTCAACTATCTCTGTTGCTGAAGAGAATCCTGGAGATTTGTAACTGTAACTGTAACTGTAAACACGCTTTCCAGAATGGATTGGAGTGACTGCATCTTGAACTGCCTGTAAATTAGTAGGCAATTCAGCCTTTTCAGGTCCAGAATTGTCCTCCTCCACCACCACCACCCCGAGGCCTTTGGGATTACAAACAGGATGGAATAGAATCCCAGTCCCTGTTGGTCCTCTGGAACCAGTTGGATTGTCTGAATGTCCAACAGATGTTGAACAGCGGTTTCCATGAGGAACTTCTTTGATTTGTCCCTTGAGATCGGACAACAAATGAAAAACCTTGGGGGTGTGGAGAGGAACTCTAGGAGAGGCCCAATCTTACTGACCCAGGCATCTGTGGTGATGTCCTCCCAACACTTGGCAAATAGCTCCAGGCAGCCCTCAATGGGAGGTCCTGCTTTCACTTTGAGCGTCAAAGGGAGTGACCTCCTCCACCCCGAAAAGGCGACTTGTGCTGAAACTGTTCCCGCCTGACCTGTCCTGCTGTTGTTCTTGTCTCAGGAAATAAAGTCGCTGTGACCACTGAAACTCCGGAACTGGAGTCCGGTGCACGACCAGAGGGGTGGCAAAAGTAAGGTGAGGCATGAAATTCGCCTTGCCTGAAGAAAGATGGCAGAACCTTCCTCCTATCCTTGGACTCCCCTAAGATGGGGTCCAAGGCATCCCCAAACAGCTTCTCTCCTTTAAAGGGGGCCAAGGCTAGCCTCCATTTGTGCCTGATATCTGCCTGCCATCAGCGGAGCTATAGCAGGTGGCTCGCAGCCACTGATGACGCTATGGCCTTTGAAACATACTTGGTCACATTGAGTGTAGTGTCAGCTGAGAACTCCGCTGCGGTGATAAGTTTATTAATGTCTTGGAGGGTCCAAACGTCCCCAGCTGGAATGCGCTCCTGCATTTGGCACAGCCAGAGCAGAGAGGCCCTGTTGAAAAAAGAGGCGGATGTGGCAGCCTTGACCGCTCATGCAGCTGCCTGATGGCCTCTTTGAAGTGCTTGCTCCGCCCTCTTGTCCTCTGCCTTTAGTGTGTCCTCCAGATTACTGGGTATGACCGAGGGTGAGTTTGAAGTTTATTAGATTTCTATACCGCCCTTCTCCTGAAGGACTCAGGGCGGTATACAGCCATATTAAAAACACATATATTTATAAAATTTAAAACCAATTAAAATCGAATATATAAAATTTGGCCCGCGAATTAAAAACACAAGTACACCCATTTAAAATTCGTATTAGGTCAGTCCGGCTTGCTGGAACAGAAGAGTCTTAAGGGCGCGGTGAAAAGTACGCAGGTCGGGGCTAAGATGAAGCTCTAGGGGCAGCTCATTCCAGAGGGCTGGTGCCCCCACAGAGCATTGTTTGGCCGATGGCACCCTGAGGAGCCCCTCTCTGTGGGAGCGTATTGGCCGGTGGGAGGTTGTTGATGGCAGAAGGCAGTCTCGTATATACCCTCGTCCTAAGCCATGGAGCGCTTTAAAGGTGGTGACCAACACCTGGAATCGCACCCAGAAGACCACCGGGAGCCAGTGCAGTTCACGCACTGGTGAGGACAGGGCCACCAATGGAGCATCTACCATAGGTGTCTGGAGCGCCTGAGCCAGGTCTGGTCCCACATTATAGAGTTTCCTTTCTATAATGGCGGGTTGGGGCCTGTCCCTGGAGAGGTCCATTGTCTTTGTACCACACCAATTAACAGCTTGGGTGAGGGAATCACCTCTGCTGTAGTGGTTGGCTCTGAAAATAGGGAGTCCGTAGGATCTGCCGCATCAAAGGCAGGATCTGACACTGTAGAGTCTGGACCCAGGCGGGTTGTATTTCGTGCCTTGAAGAGGAGGGCTGTAAACAGGGCAGATCTAAAGAGCCCTGTGAAGGCCAGTTGGTCCAGTGCTAGTCCCTCATCTTCTGAAATTTCCGCCTCCTTTGAGAGCGATGATTGGCTCTGTCCAGAGGCGGCTGGGGAATAGGGCTCTGGGAAGGCCGAAAAATCCCCTGGTGGTTGGGATGTTTGAGTCTGTCCCGGCTACAGGGAAAAACCAGAGACCACAGAGGCCACTCTGCTCTGCTGCAGTCCTGCAGCGATGCCCTGCTTAATGGCTTCCGCAATCACCGATTGCATATTGGAAGGAATTTTCAAAGTCTGGATCAGCCCCTGATCTAAGCCTGGCTGCAGTGGGTATGAATGTTGCCTCAGCAACACTTGCCCTCTGTGCAAATGTGGCGTGAAGGGAGGTACAGGGCAGCTTTGCTCCTGCATTCTCCTCCCCCCCTCCTCTCGTAACCCCCTGGCCGGCTGTGGATGAGTTGGGAGTGTGCGCACGTGTGGAGAGACCCTCCTTAAGCAAGCCGCTGCCCGCCCCATGCACGCCTTTCCTGAGCTTTCGCGCTCACTTGAGGAGGCCTGGACATCTTGAGAGGAGGAAGGGGAAGAGGGTCGCCAGAGAGTGCAGAAGCCAAGCTGCCCTGTACCTGCCTTCGTGCCACATTTGCACATAAGGCAGCCTTCGCTTCCTGCCACTTCAAGCTGGAGTCCAAAAAAACAATAAGAAGGGCGGGGCCAACCAGTGATGGGACAGGAGTGGACTTTGGCAATTAACATAACTTCCTAATATGCAACTATTACACATCCACATGAACTTTTCAATTGCCTCAACAGTTAAAATTACACCCTTAGGAAAGACACATCTGTGTTCTCACTCTCACTCTCTCCCTCTGCACTCAGTCGAAGAGCTGCCAGGGGTGGGTGATGGCAAGGCGATGGCCAGAGCATTAGTGCAAGAGAGAAGCTGTGTCCTGTTAAGACCCTCCTAAGTGAGCGGCTGCCCAACCTGCACACGCCTTTGCTGTGCTTTGGCGCTCGCTTGAGGGTCTCCCTGTGCGTGCGAACTCCCTCAGCCACAGCCAGGCAGGGAGTTATGAGAGGAGGGGGGGAGGAGGATGACGGTCGCCCGAAGGGAGGGGAGAAGACACATGCACACATACAGAGAGAGACATAGAGAGAGACACACAGAGTGATACACAGAGATGGGGTGAGAGAGAGAGACATAGAGAGACACATACAGAGTGATACATAGAGAGGGAGTGAGAGAGGGAAAGAGAGGGAGAGATACAAAGGGGAGAGAGGGGAAGATATGGAGTGGGACAGACATAGAGATACAGAAAGAGGGGGGAAGAGAGGGACAGATACTGAGAGGGAGACATAGAGAATAGTTTTGTGGCTGGGTAGGTGTTGCCAGGTGGTCATGTGACTGGTTGTGAGTGAGTGACATCAAGTTGGCCATGCCCACCCAGGTTTTGTGGCTCCTGGTGTGTTTTTTTTCTGTAGGAAACAGGTCCAAGTGACTCTTTGAGTGTTTAAGGTTGCCGACCCCTGCCCTAGAACATAATTTATTTGCATTAGAAGGAACCAGACAATTTTCATTTCCATATCAATTACTAGTCTGTTTATGACATGGTTTTAAAAATAGGAATGACCAAGTGCAAAGACAAACCTACCCCCCAAAATGCCAAAAACCCCAAGTATATTCTGCAAATAGTTGAGCACAGGATTAATTATGCCACTGAATATTTCAGTCTAATACATATTGCAATACTTAATACAGGCAGTCGACTTACAACCATTCATTTAATGACTGTTCAAAGTCACAGTGCAACTGAAAAAAATGACTTATGACCAATTCTCACACTTGCAGCATCCCCAAAGTCACATGATCAAACTGTGGGTACTTGGCAACTAGCGTGTATTTATTATGGTTGCATTGTCCTGGGGCCTTGAGATTGTCATTTGCAAAGGGAGCTTCTGACAAGCAAAATCAATGGGGGAAGCTAGATTCACTTAACCACTGCAATGATTGCTAACAACTATGGCAAAAAAAAAAGTCATAAAATGGGGCACAACTGACTCAAAATCTACCTTGCTTAGCAGTGGAATTTTGGGATCAATTGTAAATTGAGGACTCCCTGTAATTAACGAATAAATCAGTGTAAGCAGAATTTACTCCTTGCAACTAAGAAGTGGGCCTTGAGTGCTACTTTGTGTCTCCTAAGGCAGAACCCACCAATTGTTGGATGGGCATTCTGAAATTGAAGTTCAATGTCTGAAGGATACCCAGGCTAGGGAAGGCTGCTAGGAGAGCTTTAGGTAACAACTAACTCCAAAAATTCAAATGCTGAATTTTTATAATTAAAGTAGTGGAAGCTTATTAAATATTACTTTATATTTTTCTTGAAGTCTGAACTTGTTAGTTTATATTTGAGAGGCTTTTTCCTTGATTACTTTATCTGGTATTGCTAGAGCCTGTACTGAATCTTTAAACAATTTAATAAAGCACCATCCTACCCAGGGGTGAAATGCTACCAGTTCAGGAGGACCGGTAGAGGAGATTGGGGCTAGTTCGCCATATCGGACCATGGCCCGCAGCCCTGCCATGTTTCCCTGCCTTCCATGCGGCTTCCCGTGGCCAGCTTGCGAAGGCAGGCAAGCGGATGGCCACGTGGAAGGCAGGCAAGCATGGCAGGGCTGTGGGAAAGGGAGCTAGCAGCTTACTCCCTTCCCAGCAGCCCTGCCATGCTTGCCTGCCTTCCACGCTGCCGAACTCATTGTTCGGAGCGTCAGCAATCTAAAGAAACATCTTCCAACTCTTCAAGATCGACTTTAAGAGTGCCAAGAAGCCGACAGCAAAAGTAATGGTAGCAGGGGCGATGGTGTGTGTGTGTGTGTATGTGTGTGTGTGTGTGTGTGTGTGTGTCCCTCCGCGGTCATCCTCTCCCAGGTGACAACCAGGGCTTCGCTGCCTCCTTTCCTCAGAGGGACAGTGTCTGACTCCAAGTCCTTGCGGAGGGAGGGACACACACACGCACACACACATACCTGTTTCCCCCCCACCGCCACTACTTTTGTTGTCGGCTTAAAGTCGACCTTGAAGAGCTGGAAGACGTTTCCTTAAATCGCCCCCAAACTCATTGTTGGGAGCGTCAGCGATCTAAGGAAACATCTTCTTACACCTTCTCCTCCCCATTCCCCCCATTTTTTCATTTCTGTACCTGGATTCTGCTAATTACACCATCTCCTCCCCATTCCCCCCTCCCGTTTTTCCATTTCTGTACCTGCATTTTGCTAATTACACCTTCTCCTCCCCATTCTCTCCCCCCGATTTCTCCATTTCTGTATCTGGATTCTGCTAATTACATCTTCTCCTCCCCATTCCCCCCTTCCTGTTTTTCCATTTCTGTACCTGGATTCTGCCAATTACACCGTCTCCTCCACACCCCACCCCATTTTCCCATTTCTGTGTCTGGATTCTGCTTCTGCAAGAGAAGGCTCCGATGTTCGCTTGGGTGGCGGAGAGAAACTCAAATATTGGGGGCTTCAGAAGGGCAGAATGTGCTTCAAAATGTGTAGCTCCTGGCTCTAACAGTGAGTGACGTCAAGTTGGCCACGCCCACCCGGTCACATGACCACCAAGCCACGCCAATCAAAGCACACCCACAGAACCGGTAGCAAATATTTTTACATTTCACCCTGATCCTACCGTATAGCTGAACCCTTAGTAAGACTTTAGTAAAACCTGTCAAATCTGTGCAATGTAAAGTAGAAATAAACCACACTATCATTAAAAAGAAATTGTTTTTTTAAATGCTTTGAATTGTTCAAATATAAAAAACATGTAAAGCATTTTTGCTCATATCACAGCTGATCTTCTCACTGATAGAAAACCATTTTCCCAGCTGCATACCTGGTCCAAGGAACTGACAGCCTCTAGCCCTCACTGCAGCCCAAAGGTTTGAAGACAATTGCTGGGGATTCTGGTGCTGAAGAATAAGCTCAGTAACAGTTCTTTCACCCAGAGATCGTGCTGCACGCATAGCTCGGATCCGCCCTTCTTCTTCCACCAGCTGGCAATGGACTAAAGTCACAAGCTTCCTTTGCATGGGCCGACTAAGCACACTCTGAGTTGTGCTGTTCAATCCTACACCTTTATGAAGAGAAAAATGTTATTTTTTTGAATTTCTTGAGGGCAACGCAAAAGTTATATATAATCTACTTGGGGCTAATTATTCAAATAGTATGCAAGGGTTAAAAATTTTATGGTGTTTAGATTTGCTGAGGAAAATGTATATATTATTCTTCAGACTTTCTTCAAGGCACAATTTCTTCTGCCTTGAAATTTTGTTCATGTTCAAATTAACTGCTGTGAAACAATAACACCATTCCCTCCAACTGGAAGTGAACTGGTTCGTTTCAGGACACCAAGTGTCATAATCACATAATCATACCATAAAAGCTGAAGGGAGGTGGAAAGGGAAGAAAGCACAGTGGGTAATTTTTTTTTACATTTTTTCAAAATTACTTGCACTTGTTTTCTTAATTGGACATTCTTTACACATATAGTCAGCAAAAAATGGAAAAAGGATGACAAGCATGATTCACCTCTTGCACTGCTGAGCGGTTTAAGGTATAAGGCTAGTTCTTCCACACATTTCCTGGCTTCCTCATAATGTTTAGTATCTTCAGCACCACTGCGTAGAGTTATTGGTTGCTGTTCTGGCATCTGTAGAAAACATTTCGTAACAAATATGTTAAGAAATGGCTACTTTCATATTTTTATTTCTCCCACCTATGTCTGCAAAACGTATACACGGTTCCTCACTTTTCAGTGTCTATTCCTGTCTTGAAGAAGACAGAGCAGTTATTGAATAGTATAGAATCATTTTTTTTCTTTTTGTAACATTACAAAAAGAAAAAAAAATGTGATTCTATACTATTTTATACACAAACACATTCAAGACAGAACACAATGTTTTTAAAACTACAAAACAAGCTTGCTGGATCCCCAACAGCAGATTGGTTAATGGTGTACAATTTAAACAAGCTTTTTTCACATGGGTTTCACACTTATTTAACATTAATTATTAAAACTATTAATTGATTGCCTAGGGCTAGGCACCCTACAATGAAACTTGGGAACTTTAAGAAACTCTTTCCTTAGCCAGGTGATGATTTATATACTTGAAAATGTTATGATTTATTACATTTGTTCATTATTTACTTTTTCTGAGATTTTTTAAAAATACAGTTATTCTTTGATGAAAAAAATGTCAACTAGTTAAAAAAAAGAAATCTAAAGCAGGAAACTAAGGAAACATTCCCTTACTTGAGCACCCACAAGCTGCAGCAAAGCTGAATTCACAGGAAGATGTTCTATGTCTGTATTGATAGTGGTCTGGTCGAAAGGACATGCTTTCCGATGGAGCTTGTTCAGGCACATCTTGCAGACTGTGTGGCCACAACCTAGACTGATGGGTTTCCGGATCGTTTCGTCGAATGTTTGTGTGCAAATAGGGCAGGAGAGAAAATCCGTCCATTGTGGAGCTTGTACAGGCATTGCTTCAGGAGTTACTTCACAAGACAAAATCTAAAGCAGATTCCACTGGAATCAAATTTATTTTGAAAAAAAAAACCTGTTTTTAAATAGTTTCTGTAAGTACAGACAGTCAGCACATAGTGTGAAATATAACCTAAAAAGTAAACAGAAAAAAATAAAATTAGATGATGGAGATTTTATGTGAATTACTGAAAAACAATTCATCTATTTTATACATAAAACAGAATAAATGGTATACAAGGTACAGTGACTTCTATTGCTTTCTCATCATTAATCAAAAAAATTTCTCTGCTGAACAAAATATTATAATCACTTTATATTGTTCAATCTTTTTACAAGAAAACTATCCTATTGGCTTTTTTTTAAAAAGAAAAGAGTTATAAAGTTGCCTCCCTGACCCTTATTAAACCAACTAAAGTGTATGCAAACTACATGCTATGTCAGATAATGGTTTATTTTCTAATAAAAATTTATTTGAGCAAAAGTATTCATGACCAGTCCTTGAAGTTATGGCTGCTGCGGTGCCCCTTTGGTCACATTATCAAAATTTGGGTGCTTGGCAGCCCACCTGCATTTATGACCACAGGGGGCCCTTCAACTCCTCAAACCCTCTTATCTCCCCCCCCCCCCTCCCATCTCTGCCCTGTCTCCCTGTACTCTGCAACCTCCAAATCCCAGTGCTGACTAGACGTGCCTGGCCTGGTCCTTTGCAAGGAAGCTGCTGGCCATGCAAGGCCTTCTTCCTGATGTTGTATGTGGTTAGTAATTGCTTCCCAAAAAGCAAGGCCTGATTATGTGCCTTGTCAGCAGCAGCAGAAAACTGCAAAGGTCAGCTGTGGATGACACGGGCAACAAAGTGCAATGCAATCTTGTTTAATGACTGCCTCATATAGTGACCATTTGCAGTTATGACAGTAATGAAAATGTAATCCTATGACCAATTCTCACATTTACAACTTTTGCAGATCTGTAAAGCAATGGAAAACTGATGTGAGATCATAAGCACAGTTGTGGTTCCACTTAGCAACTTCTTTGCTTAACAAATGAGTTGCCGGTCCCAAACAAGAACGACTTGTAATAGATTAGAACAGAATAGATTTCTTTATTGGCCAAGTGTGATTGGACACACAAGGAATTTGTCTTGGTGCATATGCTCTCAGTGTACATAAAAGAAAAGATACATTCATCAAGAATCATAAGGTACAACACTTAATGATAGTCATAGGGAACAAATAAGCAATCAAATCATAGTAGGAAATAGTCAATATAATTTATGCAAGTTGCAGAATTCACATTTTTCAGTGTACAATTTAGTAATAAAATTTCATTTTTAAAGTGCATCAACAATACACGATAAGTGGTACTTTCATTCTAATAAACAATGCAATTATGTTGGAACTAAATAATACTAAAGTGAATTTCTTAGTCATTAATTAATAAATGATATATTGTCACCCTTTTTATATTTCAAAAACATTCTTTGGAAATTACATTTATGTATTCTTTATTTAATGCTTTGAGTTCTTTAAATTTCTCAATCTTACCTCATCTAACCTCAGATTTTTTTATTATCTTCCTCTACATATATTCACTCTTTTTTTCATATATTTATTTTGTGTACAATATGATCAAACCATGTCAATATACTTCAATATAAGACCATGTGAAATTTAGAAATAAACAAAAGAATAACATTAAACAAAAGCAATCTGTTCAACTGAGCTATGTACTTCTCCTAAGACCTCTCTATGTTGTCTAATAGCACAACCCAAAGGTTCCACTCAGATATTAAAAAGCAAGAGTGAAAGTGGACGTTCTTGTCTTGTTCTTCTAACTAATAAAAAGTAGGAGAACCACTCCAAACAACATACCACACAACACTGCTAAACAAATGTCTATCACATTCAGAATATGACATCACCTTATCCTGTATACTTTTCTCTATGTACATACAAATGGACACCATCTACAAATCCATTCATTTATCTCAAAACATTGAAACCTTTTTTCTAACTAAATGCTCAGTTATCTGAGCATTTACTCACTAATATGTCACTGCTCACTCTGCTGAAGACCTTCAACAACTTATGGACAGTTGCATAAGGCCTGTCAAGACTTTGGACTAACAATCAGTCTGAAAAAAACACACAAGTCATGGGTCAGGACGTGGATTCACCTCCCTGTATTACAATCTCTGCACAAGAACTCGTCCATGACTTTGTGTACATCGGCTCAACTATCTCTGACACTCTCTCTTTAGATACTGAGCTGAATAAACGTATTGTAAAGCGGCCATCACATTTTCCAGACTTACAAAGAGAGTATGGCTTAATAAGAAGCTAATGGAACATACAAAGATCCAGGTCTATGAAGCCTGCATCCTGAGCACACTCTTGTACTGCAGTAAGTCTTGGACCCTCTACGCACGGCAGGAGACAAAGTTGAACACCTTTCATATGCGCTGTCTCCGACAAATTCTTGGCATCACCTGGCAGGACAAAGTTCCAAATAGCGCAGTCTTGAAATGTGCTGGAATTTCTAGCATGTATACGCTATTGAAACAGTGACGTCTACGCTGGCTGGGGCATGTCGTGAGAATGGCTGATGGTCGGATTCCGAAAGATCTCCTGTATGGAGAATTAGTGCAGGGAAAGTGCCTCACAGGAAGACCACAGCTGCGATATAAGGATATCTGCAAGAGGGACCTAAAGACCCTGGGAATGGACATTAACAACTGGGAAACCTTGACCTCCGATCATTCAGCTTGGAGGATAAAGACGCATCATGGCCTTCTCCAATTCAAAGAGACACTTGTTTGGCAGGCTGAGGCAAAGAAGCAGTCCCGGAACCAGCGAAATCTGGTTCCACTCTCAAATTGGCCTTTTTAGTCACACTAGATGCTGTTTTAGGACCTCTTTCCAGAGCACGATACCATAGTCTCTTGAGACTGAAGGATGCCAATGGAATGACTCTTATTCTTCAAATAGACCAATCACATTTTTGGACCTTGTAGTCTTTTATATAGGTGTCATGTTGCTAACATTTTCCCCCTAAATCACAATCATAGAGAATGTCCAGCAAAACTCATACAGTATGTGGTTCTTTCATTACCATTTTGTCCATATATATATGTGTGTGTGTGTGTGTGAGAGAGAGAGAGAGAGAGAGAAAAGCTTTTTAAAATTGAGTTAATGAAACATTAAAAAAAGTAATTCAATCTATTTATCATAATATTTATATCTTAAGATCCTATGCAAATATACGAAGCTATTCCCAAATGTACAAATCATGCAGCATGGCAAATATAATCACTTATATTCTGGCTTCTTAATGGGTTAATGTGACTGCTTATCAATATTTCATGGCCAACATATTTCCATCTGGGAATACAGACATATGAGCTAATTCTTCAGGAAAATACAACCCCATCCATATCAAAATCTGTACTTCACGTTTCACAAGATTCTGAAGACTGAGCTTTTTCAGAGAGCCTTCCCCGAATTTGAGCTGTTGCTGCCATCTTTTATTTTGGTAATGTTGTTGTATTTACAATTTTTATATAAGTTTGTCTTATACTGTACTTTTATGTGAGCTGCCAAGAGTAATTTTTGTGGTGGTTAAATAAATACAACTTCTGGACATGACAACTTAAGTCTCATTTCATCACTCCTCATCTGGACTCCAGTTACTGAATGACATCATCAGTAGTTTCCTCAGAGTAGACAAATGGTATGAATGAATGTTATGAATCACCTCCTCCATCAATTGCATGTATAAATTAAAGAATAAGAACAAGTTCAACATCTGTGGAGCATACATCAATTCCTCAACATTTAAGGCTTGTTAAGAACCTTTTCCATTTTTTCACAATCTCTGTTTTGTTTCACCAGCCTACTGCAGGATTTGCTGAAGGGAACTTCTGTGCTGGGCTGGAGTAACAAAACTAGGACCCCAAAGCTTCATTTTTGCAGCCTGAAGAAGGATTTCCACTTCCACCTGCCCCACACATGGGAAGGGGAAATCCTTCAGCAGACCGCAGCAGCTTGCTGACTTTCTTGGGAAGCTGGCAGAGTATATTGTAAATGGCAATCACATGATTGCAGGGCACTTGACAACCAATCATTAGTGTGAACAAGTTGCCAAACACCCACATCATGATCATGTGACTATGGGGGAAGGAAGGGTGGCACAATGGCTGGAAGAGTTTTACAGACCATAAAACATTGGAAAGCAAGCTGTCATAACTTCAAATAGTCATTAAAAGACTAGTCATAGGACTTTTAATGTATATAAAAATCCCAAATAACATGCATGGTTTTTAAATTTGCATGTATTTAGAACAGTAGGATCATTTAGTTAAGACCCAGAAAAGAAATGATACGTAACAATACAGGTAGTCCTCAAGTTATGATGGCAATTGGGAGCAGGAGTGCCATCGCTAAATGATGCATTCATAAAGCATCATGTCACTATCACTTAGTGACAAAAAACCCAACAATCCCAGTTGCTGTCATAACCTACAATGTATTGGTCATTAAATGGGAAATGGTGGAAGTCCCAGATAAGGAATGCAGGGGTACTACAGAGGGGTTTGGAAACGCCAGGTGAGGCCCTGAGGAGGTTGGTGTAGGTGTGCATGATTTGGGGGAAGGCATGGGAGGCTTGGTGCATGTTGCATGAGAGCAGAGGCTGGATGGATGATATGGTGCAGCACAAGCACAGGAAGGCCAAGGACCAATGGGAATATAGGAAGGCCAGGGGGACTTACAAGGCTGACTTGCAACCTTCCCTTCTGGCTTTCCCACTGACTACTTGTGGAAAGTTGGCAGGGAAGGTTGCAAATGGTGATTATGTGACTGTGGGATGCTGCAACAATCATTAAGTGCAAACTGGTTGCCAGGCACACAATTCATGATCATGTGGGCACGCGGGCACTGAGACAGCTGGAACTTCTGGAATCGGTTGTAAGGACCAGTCATTCAACACCATCACAACACAAAGATTATTCCAATTTTGTTTTTCATCATATGCTTTTTTAGATGTCTTGTTTTGCTCCACACCGTCTCTCATTGCTGTTTTCCTGAATCTCAGAAGCAGCTATTTTAAAAGCTTACCTGCTTCAACCACTTCTAATGAAAATATATAGTTCCAGGTATTTCTTAAACAATTTGCTTCATTCTAACAACTGGTTACTTTTAAAACAACGTTTCAATTTGTAACTGACTTATCAGGCAATTTCTAAGTTCTACTTTCAAGCCTCAATTGTTCCTTTTCCTTATAATTTCACCTCTCTAGTCTTTCTCAGCTTCTCAGGTCTATTTGCTTTTTTCTCTCCATTATTGACACCCAAAGAAAGAGGGCTGAGAGGAAACTTTTGTACTCTTTTTTACAATATTTTGTGCTTCGAAGGATGAGAAATAAACAAAAGATGGCACATTTTGCAGAGAAGAATAAAATACTTAAGAATAGACCTTTTAGGGACAGAGAGAAACACTAACTCTCTATAACCTGTTTTGGAGTAGTACTTTGAGATGAATTGAAATGCTTTTTAGATATTAAGTCAGACACTTTTGAATCTATAATTTATAAATTTTAAAATATTAATATATCAAATTTTCACATATGACACCTAAACAAATAATTTGCTTAGCACACATGAAGCATTCAAATTGTAAACGCTTCAAATTCAAAACCATGTATCTGCAGTGATTTTGTCTAATGGAAGATATAGTGGGAACACTGGAGAAGGGACAAACACTTCAAATATAACATTTATTATCTGATCAATATTTAAAATATATTTGCTGAATAAATTTATCAATCTGAACATGTACTTGGATACAAGTCTCTAAAACAGAATGGCATAAAAGCATATTTTCTACCACATTTAAAAAGACAAATCAAAATTATAGTAATAGATAAATTTAACAACAAAATGACTTAT
This sequence comes from Ptyas mucosa, assembly GCA_012654045.1. Lineage (NCBI taxonomy): Eukaryota > Metazoa > Chordata > Lepidosauria > Squamata > Colubridae > Ptyas > Ptyas mucosa. Next base: position 3,403,299 of record WNWU01000089.1, read on the forward strand.
ATTGCATTCTATAAATTCTACAAAGACAGCAGTCATAGTCAATTTCAATTTAGTTTGCATTCAGAACATTGTCAGAGATCAAAGTTATAAGCTCTGGAGACTGAATGAAATGCAAACATAGCCTGACAAACATGCTATCATTACCCCAATATAAAAGACACATACTAAGATGTATTATCCTGCACAAATCCTGTTTTATTGAAAAAGGGAATATATCTCCCTTCAGGGTACATCTCACATGTTCCATATGGCTGATCAGAGTCCTTGGTATTCCACAACTTTTGGAAGTAATTTTCCTCTGACAATTGGTAAGTTATCTCTCTAATTCAGCACAACAGCAATACGATAATCATCTTGCTAGATTCTGTTTATCCTTGAGTTCATTACTAGTAATGATGTTGATCTAGTAATAAAAGGTAGGTCACAGGATTGCTTGGAAATTTGAAGGTACTGTTTTTTCAGGCAGGCAAAGCATTTGATTTTATCTCAGACTGGTGATTTCCCCCCTTCCTTTTTATTCCTTCATTTCTAAGTCTATTGTAGGAGAGGAAAGAGATTATTTTCTAATGGCACTTGCACGATATGGAGGATACAGACTTTCTGTCATATTTCTTTGGCATGATTTTTTTCAGGGCATTTCTTACATCTGAGACAGTAATAGAGACATGACGCTTCTTCTTTCTCAATCGCTCAGCTGCCAAGGACACCTTCTTGTAGAGGTCATGCACACAAAAATGCAGGATATTTTGTGCCTCATTGGTCATTCGGACACTGTCAAGCCTCATCTTCTGCATTTTCCTGGGAGGTTTTCTGGAGATTTTCTTTCCATAGCCACGTTTTGCATGCCTTGCATTTCTCTTTTCAACCCTAGGCTTTCTCTGTTTATACTGAGCCCTGTTTCTTTGCCTCCGGTATATCTGTCTCTTTTTCCTGCTTCTCCAGGTGGTAGCAGCCATTGCTTGAATTTAAGCTTACACACCCAAACTCCCTGCCTGCCTGAAAATGCCAATGTCCTGTCCCTTGATGTATTCTTATATAAGGCTGGCTATTCAAATAAGTACCACATGCAAGTCAGGTGATTGGCCAATAAGAACAAAGCCCAACTTAACCGCCTCATAATGACTTAACTATGACCCAATACTGCTGTATGCAATGGACATAACAGTAACATTACGCAAGATATGTTGGATTGACATTTTATCAATTACGGTAAACTAACTGATTCTTATTCTTAGATCATGCATACCCATAATAAAAATAACCTCTCCCTGCAATCTTTTTGTGTATAGTTATTTGCATTTTTTATTTAATGTCTTTACTATTCCCTCTCAAAGTGAGATATGTAGAGCATACAGCAGCTATATAATTGTGAATTTAAAGCATTTTGAAAAAAGACATTTTAAAAAATAAGACAAGAAGCCATATTTCTGCCTTTCTAAAACAGTCCCACAGGAGTGTTTTTTGAATTATGTATGGGCTAAAGATTCAAGAAGTGAGATCATAATAATACATTTGGATCCAGTTTCTAAGTGAGCTTGAGCAAGTCACTATTTAGTCTCCTTAAGTTTTCACTGTTCAATGGGAATAAAGAAGACTGGGAAACAAATCTTGTACCGTGCTCTTCCATATACTGAAGCAGCTTTAATATAAAGCTCACAGCAAGCTATCAATAAGTTTATATATGCAGCAGATGCATACTCATTACCAGAGTTTTAATTGTCCTTCATGTAAAATCAGTTTAGCTCCAAAAACTGCATTTACCGTTTATAAATTGATTAGGCTTTATTTTCTTAGAGAGAATACCATGTCTAGAAATGTTAGCATTCTGATACAAAAATGCTTTAGATTTTTGAATCTTGCTTCTGACTTGAATCCCAAATCAAATTAGATACCCTGATGAAATGAGTAGATATCCTTGCTGCATATTACTTCGGGATTGTGGTGGTAGATGGAATAGAGAATAAGATTTATAGTTTTTTATTTATTTATTTTATACTCAGTTTTACACAGGTTGCCATATTTGGGCTGAAGAATCCAGATGGCACTAAGTAGTAGCAAAATGATACCACTGTTGTATAAAGGGGCGTGGTGGCTCTGAGGCTGCAAGAAGCCCCTGAATCACAGGGCAGTGAGAAACCCAGTCCCAGTGTGGCCCAGCAGCACTGTGCAAAGGGGGCCCCATGAAGATGTATCCCAAGACGCCCTAACACCCTGCACTTCAGGATTCCTGCTGCCCTGCACTCTGCCACCCCAGCTGGCTTGCTGTCTTCTTGCTCCCACTGTTGATGAGGTGGACCCATCCTGGCCCTTTACCAGGCAGCTGCTGTAAATGTGAAGCCACCTTCCCCAGGTCTTGTAAGAAAAAAATGTTGTGTTCAATCTGGGGAAAAAAGCCTGTTATAGGCAGCAGCTGCCCGGCAAAAGGCCAGGCTGAGCATGCTTGGTCAGAAGAAGTATATTTTAGCCTGTTTAGATACATTTAAGGTTTTCATTTTAAATGTTTCATATGCAACCCTATAAGAACATTTGTCCTAAATGGAAACATACCATTTTCCCAAAAATAAGACATCCCCAAAAATATTTAAATGCAGACCTGGAAATCAGTTAAGACGGCGAGGAGCCCCATCTTGCTCCACGTGCCCCAAAATAATAAGACCTCCCCAAAAATAAGGCCAAGCGCTTATTTCGGGGTTCAAAAAATATAAGATAGGATCTTATTTTTGGGGAAAGACGGTATCAATTTTTTTTAAAAAAAAGTAAATATATTAAAATAATTTGAATCAGTCCCCTTAGTTTATAACATATACAGATCCTATTGAAATATTGTATATAGAGTAGTGCTTGCAGTTTGCGGTCCCATTTCTACATAATGCTACCTAAAATGGATCTATTCACACAAATCCCAAAACTAAAAAGAAATTAAATATGAGTCATTGAAGAAAATGATGCAAAGCTATCAGTTCATTTGAAAGGGAAGAGAACCAGTTGTTCCAATCAATAGAATTGTAATCAGTATTAAGTGTGGGAGGTCCAGCCTCATTTAATGAATAGAATTCTGGGTATTTACTATCAAAGTCTGATCTTTACAACACAAGCATATGGAAATTTGTCATGGCTGGAACCAAAAAAATGTTATTGATGTTATTGATGCTTTACTACATTGGAAAATGTTACAAACTTATTTCCAAAATATTTGGTCTTCACCAGTCCACTGTCAGGCAAATAATAGCAATTCAACACCACTGTTAACTTTTTCAGGAGTGGTCAACCAACCATTTAGCATCAACAAGAAGCTGCATAATTCTCTGGTCTCTCAAAGAATCCCAGGGTGACATTTAAAGAAATAAAGGCCTCTTTAGTTCTTGTGTATTGGTGACTTTTGGGGAAGATATGGAGAACTGAAGACAGTTCTGCAAAAGTGGAGCTGGTGACAATGGTAAAAACCAAAGAATCTATGAGTAAACACGCTCCTTGGCACCGCTCCAGGTAAGGAGAGAACTGGAGATCTCCTATATCAGTAATGGCTAACCTTTTCTGGACTGAATGCCCAAAGTATGCATACGCATGTGTCTGTGGTCCCCGCGCATGCGCCCATCTCTGTGCATGCACGGCAGAGACCCGAAGACCAGCTGGCCGGCGGGAGGCGCGCACACATGCACGGTGGATCTGAACTGGGATGATGGCTCATGTGTCATCAGAGAGAGCACTGAGTGCCACCTCTGGCACGTGTGCCATAGGTTCGCCATCATGGTCCTATATGCTCCTTGCAAGGCCACAGGACAGTGGTTTTCCATGTGCTGGAAGATGAAGAGATTAACCATCTTGCTTGCAACCGTAGTGGAACCTCACTTTCTAATCACTTCAGAAAATTGCCTATTAATGATTTTAAAGCCATTAGAGACCTCTGAAATGATAGGTTTGAAAAATCTTCATCCAGTGAGTTTACCTTCAATTCTGAATGAAAGAAAAAATAATTATAAAGTTAAGAATTTAAAAGAATTTGAAATAAACAGGAAAAGCTAAATAATATTTTGATCTTAGAAAATTATAAACACAGTCCAGAAAAATTTGGAATATTGAAACATTTATTAACCAACTTAATTATTTATAAAAAAATAAACTATTTCATGGGGAAATAGATCTGGTTTGGTTTTTGAAAGAAATATCAGAGACAAGCAATTTTGTGATTTAAAAACTGGACACTAATGAGAACTAAAGATTTTAGGCAGAGAAAAGAAATACATACTCCAAAATGCAAAATATTAAAACAATGAAAATACTGAAATAAACATTTGAAAAATGTAGTCAAAAATTAGCCACACTATCAATGCTTCTGCTACCATAATTAGATTAGAGGTGGTCTTCAAATTACAACCACCATTGGGATCAGATTTTTCTGCTGCCAAGCAAAGCCGATTGTTATTGTGCCTGATTTTATGACTTTTTTTGCCATGGCTAAGAGAATCAAACATCATGCAGCAAGAAAATATGCAGGTTGTACAATCAAAGCTTGATTAAAGCAGAAGAATATTAATGTTTTGGAATGGAGTCCAATCCTTTCTGTAATCCTACAAAAATACTGTGGAAGGATCTAAGGTGGGCAATTCATATGAGGAAGCGCACCATCATCCATGAGTTAAAGCTTTTCTATAAGGAGGAATGGATTTAAAATTTTCCAAGCTGATGTGTAAGGCCAATTAACAATTGTTGGAAATGTTTAGCTGCCATCACTTCTGCCCAACTACTGAAAGCAAAGATTCACATACTTTTGCCACATAATACGTAGTTTTGGATCACACAATATTTTTAACCCATTTGCTTAATTAAGTTGTCTTTATCTATTTAGGACTTGTATAGAAAATGGACTGCATTTTAGGTCATATGTATGCTCATTTCTGCATAGGGATATTCATGTTCATAAATGGTAAATTATTGTAAGGTGGTCCTCAATTTATGCCCACAATTGGCACTGGAATTTTGATAGTTGAGCAAAGCAATAATTAAACAAAATGCTGTGACTGCTTTACTCAACAATTGCAATCTTAGCTCTCCCAGCTGTGATCATTAGGTCATCACTTGTATTGTTAAGTGGAGTGCCAGGATAAGTTCCTCTCCAGCCCACCACACCCTGGTCAACTTAATTTTGCCTTTTTCTAACAGCTGCAGGTGCATTTAGCCATAGCGAGCATTGGCCTTCCTACTGAGGCTGCTTCATTCTATCCTGCAAGTGCACCTCAGTCTCACAATCATTTGAATCCTTCTCCAAATCACACAATTTGGAGAGCTGGCCTTCAAAATGATTGTAAGAATGATTATATTTGCTACCTTTCCTAGTCAAGGAAAGCTAGTGAGAACCTTCTGAATGATAGTGTTTGCTAGATTTCCAGAGTTCTTCTGCATGCAGAAGAGAATGCCTCAGGTTGCAGAAATGGAGCTCAGATCTTTGGGATGTGAGCCTGTTTCTGCAGCCCAGCAGGAGCTGAGCCCTTTTGGGTGCAGAAGAGAATGTCTCAGCCAGGTGCAGAAAAAGAACTGACCTTTGAGTTTCGAGTCCTGTTTCTGCTGCCTGGTAGTGTGGCTGAGCTCTATCAGGCTGAGCTCCCTGAGTGTCCAAAAATGACAGGGAATTCTCTCAGCAGGGGGCAATAGCTTGCCATCTTACCTGTAAATGGCAATCACATGATCACAGGACACTAGGCAGCTCATTATAAGTGTGAACAGGTTACCAACTGCTTGAAATATGGTCATGTGATGGGGATGCAGGTAACATTTAAGATGGCTGGAAGTGACTGGCCCTTTTCAAGGCCATCTTAACTTTGAACCATCAGTACATAATCAGTCACAAATCAGTGATTACAAGTAAGGAATTTCTACTTCATTCAATTCCACAATTCATACTTGTTTGATCAGAACCAGAATAAAAAAAAGAAGGAACTTAAAGTAAACTGAAAATAATAAAATATAGTGATTGGAGCAGAGTATGAGGAATTAGAAATATGGATTAGGGATCGATAATTTAGAACAAAGGAAACTAGATATAAGATGTGCAAGACTAAAGACAGCTCATAGATGACCTTTTCTGACAACCTCTTCCCAAAAACTATGCTTTACATAGTGGTAGAGACCACCAGGTCGACAATCCCTTTAAGAAATTATATTTTTTTTATTCATATTTTGTACTACTGCAGCCTTATCTGGAAGATTTTTAGTCTTTCTCACCAAAGAGAAATAGGTGGATATGATTTTAGGGCACATGGCAGTAGATGGATTGCACTGGCAAATACATGAAGTGTGCTGTTTTCTAGTCTGAATTGTAGCTGTCTAAAATGCTGCTATGAGATCTAAAATAAAGAGTGCGTGAAAATGCAAATGATTTGTGAGTTACAGTAATGAAAGTCAGAGCACAGTGAAATAATGGGATTAAAATTTTAACCTGAAGAAGACCAAACCAATGACAACAGGTACAACCACCAGTGTTAGCAGTGATAATGAAAATACTGAAGTGGTAAGATAGCGGTTTAGGATCAATTATCAGGAGGAAAGAATCCTGCAATCAAGAAATACACCATAGACTATCACTCTCGGTAGAGTAGCCATGAAGTCTTTGGAAAGATTATTCAGATATCAGAAAGTTTATATATCAAGAAAAATCAGAAAATGGTTTATCTTTTGAAACTATAGGGAAGCAAAAATAGTATTGATGTCTTTGATCTTTGAGGCGGAAAATACTCCATGAATACCGTAGGTAGCAAATACAACAACTATAATGATAATCAAACAAATCACTCAAGGTATAAGCAGGTTCAAATTATTATTCTTCAGGTACATTATGAGAAGACCTAATGCTCTGAAGAATTTTACAATGCTGAGAAAGGTGGAAGGAAAGAGAGGAAGGACAACCACCAGCAGTGGCAATAGGTGCATTATTGAAATATCTGAAGGATCGGATTCAGAACAGATCATCTTGAAAAAAAATCTATGTGGTTATTAAAGAGTTGACATTGCCTTACTATAATAGCCATCTTCAATGACCCATTCTCACAGCATGCAATTTACTTTTTTTTCTTAACATTTACCATACCAACTCTAATTTCCATGTTCCTTTTAACATACCAACATACTAACTCTTATTTCCTTGTACCTTTTTCAACTTTAGTTCCCTGAAATGTTACCTATTCTATGAACATTTCCAAATTTTGACATTTCTCCATCTATTTTCTCATCTTTGGTAAACAACAAATAAAAGTAAACAAATTTAATATATATACTTGCACTACATTTTGCCATTTGTGTAAAACTTTGGAATCATTCACTATATTTTCAGCCAAAAAACAGTATCAATTGCACAAATTAGTACAAACACTTTATAATCGCTATATATTTCTAATGTTAAAAGCATTCCTTGTAAATTTATTCATACAATAAATATATTAAACAACCAAAGGGAAATCAGATGTTCTCAGTTTTCTCAAATATTTGCTAAAGAAGGTGACTTGATCTATGTACCCCATAAACTGCATAAAACTGTACAGCATTTCGCAAGGTTTGTTCACTGAAAAGATTAAGAATCAGAACTCTGCCAAATGCCTTCCCAAGGAGATGTAAATCAATGATATCCCTATATATATATATATATATATATATCACATAACTTTTTTCAACATTCCCAGAGCATTTATGATTTTTTATTACTTTTTTTCCTTGGACACTGCATTTTAGTATTTGTTTCAAGTTCATTTTTCAATGCATCAGTATAATCCCATAATTGCATGTCCCAATAACGCAAATAACTTTATTGGAAGTTTTTGTTTAGGCCTTTTCACTTCCAAAACAATACAGGTAGTCCTCAACTTACAATTGAGCCCAAAATTTCTGTTACTAAGTGAAACATTTTAAAGTGAATTTTGCCACATTTTATGACCTTTCTTGCCACAGTTGTTAAACGAATCACTGCAGTTAAGTTAGTAATATGGTTAAGTGAATCTGGCTTCCCCACTGACTTTGTCAAAAACTTGCAAAAGAGATCACATGACCCTGAGTCACCGCAACTGTCATAAATATGAGTCAGTTGCCAAGCTTCTGAATTTTGATCACGTGACCATGAAGTTACAATGGTCATAAGTGTGAAAAATGGTCATAAATAACTTTTTTCAGCACTATTGGAACTTTGAACGATCTCTAAATAAACTGTTTTAAATCGAGGACCTGTATTCCATTTCCATTAAAATCATTTAGCATTTTTTCTTCCCCTTTAAATTCTTATTGCTCTTTGATTACATTCTCTGCAACTTTTTAAATATATAGCTTATATAATATCTTTTTTCATCATTTCTTGCAGCATTTTCTTATATGTACTTTTCCCAACCTACAACCTCTTTCATCACACGATTCATCACACGAGAAGAATCTTCGCTTATATTTCCTACCATGTAACTTCAAATGCTACAATGGCATTTTGTAATTTGATTATTTTTAGTTAGTTCCAATCAGTTTCTATATTTTCTTTTTTTATATTCATATCTCATTATGTCTGACGTGATTCTTATCTTCAAACGGATGTACAATCTTTCATACAGGAGTGTTATTTTCTTGTTTTTACAATCTCATTTCTCTCATATTTTTCTATTTAATTCCCCATGGGTATTTTTCATTGTAACTGTTGCAACAATAAAAAATGGGTCTATCCTATATTCACTCATTTCTCTTGTATCTTTATTAATTTTTTCCAATTTTTATCACAAGCAGACCAATGATGCTTTTTGATTAATTCCTTTTCCATGATAAGATTTATATTTAAACTATGTATTTGAAAGTAATAGACATTTTTCTAAGTAGATACTTACTTACCAGTCACTATTCAGATTCATGTTGGGTCAAGCAGCCCAATTACTTTTCTTATCTGATATCATTCACCTAACAGAATATTTGTTTCTTCTGTGAAACAAAGCACAATTTTCACAAAACTCATTGCTGGTTCTTTCATTTGCCCTTTCATTTATAGTAACTCTAAACCCAGTATGTCTATTTTTTTCTTGAACTTTATTTGTTAATTCATAGTCTTTACAATGTTCTCCTCCCATATTTCAAGTAATGAACTTCCATGGGCCAAGGCAATCACCACAGCGGCCAATAGATACAAACCTGTTTCCTATCATTATTATATCCCATTATCTGAAATAATGTTTTTTATATTTTTAGTAAAGTAGACATAGTTATACCCATGTAACATATAGTTTTCCTTGATAAAGATAAGAAAGGTAACCGGCAATTTGGCATATCTTGGCCAATTTGCAAAAAGAGCAATCAGTTTTATCAGAATCAGGCTAATGCTGTCCTACATTAAGCTAGGAAACCTAATCCTAGAGAAAATCTTGCAAGCAAAGAAATAGTTGCCTATATCTGTCAATTAAGAGGTATATGTAGCATATTGACAAATGCTCACAATTAAGCCAGAATATTGGCTAGTGATTTAGAAGGACTGGCAAATAGGGGAGGAATGAATCAGAGGGAGTATGGTTATATTCAAACAAGTTAAAGCCACTTACAGAGAAAGAGCTATAGGTTCAGAATATTTATTTAGAACAAACCAGAATAATCTAAACAATTTGGTTTACGCATGGATGTAACCACCATTACAGCAGAAACGCACCAGGGATTTTAAAAAGAAAAATGTAACACTGCTAATTATTAAGTATTTTAATACTTGTGATCATGCCGAGCTACATTAGTTAAGCTGATATAGTGCATAAAAATTAAGAATCATATTGTTAAGAGAACTTGAAGTTAAGCCTTGTTCTCCATCAGGTAGATTAACATTTTATGTAAATTGAGAAGCAAAGTTATATAATTAGAGTATTGACCATCTAGCTGTAAAATATAAGTAGCTATGAGGCATAAACAGTAATAATAATAATAATAAAAAACCATGTGGATCAGTGACTATTTTTTCCCAATGTCAAACTTAATAGATGGGTATTCAACATAGCCCCCATGACACTTTTTATATGGTAATTAAGTAAAGAGTCATTGTTTAAAAATTTGTATCATAGCCAAAGAAGTCTTATGCTCAGTTCTCAAATATTTCCTGCCTATATAATACAAGCATATACAGTAGTCTACCAAGCTGAGGCTACTTATATCTGGAGTAGATTCTCCCAGCCAAATCATATAACTGTTTTTAAGTTAGAAAGATGACTCTTAAGTGAGAAAGATAAGATCATTTAAATAAACAACTGATAGAGAAAGAATTGATGAAGACAAATTTTCCTCACTGTAAATTGCCTATTCAGCCATCTTGTGTTTTATTCTTGGTGGTAAAATGGATGGTTTTTTTTCTTTGTTTTACTAGGAAATTCAAAAGATCAGTACATGAACCTAAAGAAATTGCTAAGTGGAAGAAAGCTAGTCATTATGATAATTATAAACTCAGTAATATCACATTTTATTGGATAGGAAGTTTAGAGAGGGAGACTGAAAAGACAATGAGAAGCAAAGCTAAATGCAAGAAGGTTGAAAAGTTTAAAATTAAATGGCAAAAACAATTGTGACAAAGTTTGATTTTGCTAGCTTACAGTACACTTAAATCAGCAAATAATATATAACCACAGATAACACAGAAATTTTTTAAATTACTACATCTGTAATGTCTTAGAGTGAAAAATTCAAGTTTATGCAGAAACAGAGTCAAAAGATTCAGGAAATGTCTAGTTTCAACTGAATATTTCTGTAATAAAATGTGCATCAAGGTGGTTATCTTGCTGATGGCCCCAATCTCTCTTTAATTCATTTTAAAATGATTTTGTGTTTTCTGGTCATTGCTGATTCCTGGCAACTGCCTGGAATGGTCCTACAGTTTTCTTGACATGATTTCAGAAGTGGCATGGCATTGTTTTCTTCTTAGGGCTGACCGAGATAATTGGCCCAAGTTCACTCAGTTGGCTTTGTGGCTAAGGTGGGACTAGAATTCATGGTCTCCCGATTTTTAACATGTCTGTATGTGTCAAATTATTCCAACTACTTTTTGGTTTATTGACTTCTATAAAACTTATTTTCCCTAAACTAAAATCTCCTTCATATTATAACTACCTAAGGTCAAATTAGTAATTAACTTGTACTGTACAATGGCAGAATAAAGTTATGTACACATCTGTATAAGATGATACACTATCATACAATAGATTCATGTTGTTTTCTTTATAATTGGAAGCTAAAATGTTGAAAAGTGCTTTGAGCAATGTTTTGGATCAGGACTCAAGAACGTGCTTGAGAACATGCATGTCAACACCTTCTTTTTTTGAGGCCATTCTTCATAGTACTTGGTGTAAATTTTACTGACCACAGGAGATACTTCTTTCCATCAATGTTAGTCCATCAATTCTAATATATTTATTTGTAAAATGTATATACAATTACAGTTAGCATACCTCCAACCTAAGATGTTAGAAAGTATCTTATAGCATCTAAATGTTTAAATTATGTAAATAATAATTAGTGGTTAAGGCACCTGGCTAGAAAGTTGGAGTTGGTGAGTTCATGTCCCGCTTTACCCATGAAACCCATGGGTAAAGTGAATGACTTTGGGCCATTCACTCTCTCTCAGCCCAACTCACCTCAAAGGGTTGTTGTTGTGGGGAAAACTGGAGGAGGAAGGTGTGTTGAATATGTTTGCTGCCTTGAGTTATTTGTAAAAATAATAAAGGCAGAATACAAATAAATATTCAGGAATTATATCAGATGTAGTTCTGAAACTTTTAAAGGTCCCACAGAAAACACCTTAAGGTGGTCCATAATTAAATTAAATTGTTAATGTAATCAGAAATGAGAATTCTTTTTCCACTCTATTATTATATCATTAATGTCTGTTTGAGCCTTATAACCTATTTCTAGGCTTCAATGATATATTGATAGATTACATTTATTTGACAGCCAATTTCATAAAACAAGAGTCACTTCGTATGAGGTAGCTATATAAATTTTAACAAAAAATAAGTCACATTTTAAAAATGGGGAAAAATTAAGAGTTTGTGTAACCATAAAACAAATTTTATAAACCTGTAGAGATTTATAGTAAGCATATACTTTTAAATTTATAGTTTTCACAAGGGAAATTGATATAGCTTTCTTAAGCTTTAAGATTTCTGTTTTTTTTAAAATCAAGCATACAAGAATTTATTAATTTTTAACAATTGTTCATTTAAACCCATTCTCAGAAAATATGGTGAAAAAAGAGAAAATTTAGATTTAATTTTGTACATTATGTACAAAACAGTATGAACTATTCTCAAGATGTCATTTCCTGCTACTCTCCTATTAAAAAATATTGTTTTTGCTACATATAAAGGCAGTAGACTATTTAAATCTGTATCCCTCATTTCCAGTCAAATACATTTTTGCTCTATTTTCTGAACCACAACACATATTTGGTAAATTCAAAGAAGCAGCACTTCTCCAGAGATTTAAAATTCCACTTCACTGTTATGCATCACTTATTTTTCTGGTTACACAAACTCAATCTACCTGAGAGTGTCTTCAAAATATGTGGGGAAGAAAATAGAATTCAGTAAACTGCAAAACTGATTAACAAAACTAAGTTTCAGATCTTAGGAAAAGCAAAAAATGGATCAAAATTAATGTTTATTTGAACTTTAAAATATACAGTGGTGAATTCACATTCTTCCTTGTAGGTACTAACTGAACAAAATTGGAAAATAGGATGGAGGAACGAATCCACCCACAGCAATGAACTATAGTACACAAAATGACAAGTTGTACAGGTATAAATCCCGACCCTTTACACTAAAGAAATTCTGACCCTTGGAACAGGGGCTAGTCCTAGTTCCAAGCACGGAACTTGACACATGCAGGGAGATCCTATGTTCAAGATTTAGTCAACCTAGCACGTATATCCTAGGAATAGGAAGAGAGAGGCAAGGAACTGATTTATGGCACCAGCATTTCTCGCTTAGGTCTGTGAGGTGAACGCCCAAGCAAACTTGGCCAGGGTTATCAATTTAATAATATAACAAATATAGTACTCTCCTAAAGAACCCTTTTCTTTCATCCTCCGGCCCAGAATACAGAGAAACGCTCAAAGACATTCCCCTCCCAAGGCTTGTCTCAACACCGGAGAGTTTTCCCCTGCTCGGCTTCGAAGGCACCAGAGCGGCGAACGACAGAAATCGAGAACGGTGGAAGCCTGAGGCCTACAGACCCAGATAAAGGAAAGAAAAAATGGAGGAGGGGAGATGCAGAACAGAGAAATAGACATCGTCTCTCAGGCGCATTAGAAAACCGAGTTTCCTTCACAGAAAATCAGGCATCGCCGTTTCTCTCTTTCTTTCTTTCCTCCTTCCTTCTTCGAGAAAGAAGGAGGAGGCCGCAGCCTCCGCCCTATTGTTTCCCGACCCGAGGAGAGCTCACCTCACGACGGCGGCAGCAGCTCCTCTCAGCTGCGGACTACGGCCATGGCCGTCGCGCCTACCTCCTCCTTCACCAGCATCAAGAGCCGGCCGACCGCGGCCTCTTGCCCCAGCCTTTGGCCCTCTGCTGCTGCTGCTGCCACGGCTGCTCCTGCAGCAGAGGCCATCTTGGGTGCCTCTTTGCTTGCTTCAGCAGCAAAGCCTTCCTCGCCTAAACAGGCGTCACTGCTAATGCAATTGCTCGCTGGGTCAGTCGGCCTCCCCTTTCTGCTCCTGGAGGGGTGGAGCAGTCCTAGACTCATCCTCCCGGCTCGCTCCTGGCGCTTCCTTCCTTCCTCCTTCCTTCCTTCCTTCCCGAAAGGGGGAAGCGGGAGGAAATTAGACCTGGAAAGCTCAGTTCTTTATGCCCTAACCGAGGAAGGCGGATGAACAGGAAAAACAAAACAAAAACACGCCTGCCATTTCCCGCATTTTGAAACGACGTGCAATCGACAGTGTTTTAAGAGCATCGTCCCCTGCATACCTACTAGATAGTTAACCCTGTTGAATATAAGGTGCTTCTTCCCGGAGAAGAAGGAGACTTCTTGAATAAACCCGCGCAGAATTCGGTCTTCATTTTGTTAAGCTATTTGCTGCATCCTCAGTGCAGCCTTCAAGAGCCAGAAATGGTTAATTTCTATGTCTGCATAACCACAGGATACAGCAAATGTGATCGGCGTAAGCAATATGCCTTCGAATGTTTTCCTCTTTCTGTCAGGCAGGCGTAGAAAAATAATTTCTGAACCACAGAAACTAGCTCCATCATAATCAGATGATGCATGTGTAGGAGCTCATGAGGGTAAAAGTGAACAAAAATATGTACATCTGCTGGTCAAAGACTCTTAATAGTTTACTTACTTATCTACCCAAGTAAGAGATATCTACAGGGAAAAAAAGGATTAGAGAAAAATATTGTTGAAGTATATAGAGAGAAAAGCTTCAAATAATGTAGTCAGAATGCACAGAATTATTAAGATTTAAAAGGCAGAAAAAATAGAGTAATTTTGGTGAAAATAAAAATTTTGGAAGTCCATGTAAAGGGCTAACAAATACACTTTAGCAGATTTAATGGAATTAAGCAAAACAGTAATGAAATTATCTGAGATAAAATTCAAGTGAGGAAATGCTAGAGATGGTATATTTTGGACATTTATATGGGAACGACACTGATATGATTATGATGATGTTGACTACATTATTGCAATACACTCTACACTGAGCTGCCTTTAAAGATCACCTGAAGCTTCAGTTGATATAAAATGTGATGGTCTGGGTGCTCATGTGCATTTGCCAGCAGACATTTATTACACTTCCTCTGCATTGGATTCTTATCAGCTTCTTGGTGGTGAACTATGAATGTAAGAAACCCTTGATGACTGAAGGTCTGTCACTTGACTCAGCCCAAGCACCTTGATCATGCATGTAGTAGCTGGCATCTCCTCACTAAGGGTTATGGCAGAAACCAGCCAATTTTCACACCATAGTTGACCATTGTACAGTATATAAATATACAATTATTGCATGACTTCAAGGCCACCAAGTCCATGTTGTTTGATTCAGAAGTGTGCAAGGAAAAGTCCATGGTCTTGAATCTTCGAAATTATAAAAACCATTTACAACTTTTTGTTGACAGCTGGCAATCAGTTGTTGCATCCAAGTAGTCCTTGACTTATAGGCATAATGGAATCTGCCCATCATAGTTGCAAATCACGATGGTCATTAAGCAAGGTGTCCATGTTATTGCCTCACTTAATAACCCTTCCCTGCTCTTCCAGATGTGATTTTAAGCGAAGCCTAGGATGCCTCGGTGGCGAAGACCATGGAAGGCCTAGTTTTGGAGAAGGAAATGAGGCCTTGGCATCTCAAAACTGCCTGGTGCCATCCTGAAAGTGGGCATCATTATGGAAGCAGCTGCAATGAATCGTTGGTGTTCTGAAATTGCACCTTCAAATGGCCTGTAAGGAGGTCAAGGAGCAGAGTGACTTGCTTTCCTTTCCCAATATAATTTCCAGGGCTTTCAGAAGAACTATAGTGAAAAGTAAGTAATCAATCAATCAGTGATGGAGTGTGGAGAAGACTGGGTGGGACTTAGTGGAGTGAGAAGCAGACCTGGCAGGGTGAGCTAGGAAGAGATAGGTAGGGGTGATGCAACATCCTTGTGGTTAGTTGTAAGGGTGAGTGGATTGCCAGGTGCCGGAACTTTGTTCACATGACCATGTGGGCATTGTAGCAGTCATAACTTTGAAACTGGGTTGTAAGGTTTTTGGGGGTCCATCATAACTCCAAACAGTTGCTGAGCAATTGGTCATATGTTGAGGACTACCTGTATACTTTATGGTAGCTACATTCCTGTCTGCAGAATATTGTAATCTCACTAAACCATGTTTAATTGTCTTAAACCTAGGAGTTAAAATAAGCCAAAGTATGTCAGGGTACCTGAGATTTATTCCAAACTTAAGATTAGGAAATACACAAGGAATTATATTTGTTCAAAGAAGTGGAATTGGCTGTGTATAAGTGTGTGCTTCTGCCATTTTTGAGAGTTGAGTATGTCATAAACATAAATGTAAATTGAATGTAATGGATGTAGGTGTAGGTATGGATGTGTATGTAGCAAAATCATACCTTTAGGAATTAATGGATGATGAAAAATGTAGACTGAATACAAAATTGAATGTCCAGTACAAACGAAAACATTGAGATGATTGGGTGATAGAGAGAAAATGAATATATGAAGGAAAATGGAATGGATTGAGAGTAACAGAAAACTAAGGAAGTCATAATTGGATGAGACCTCAAAAGCAATTGAGAAGTTAAGGAAGAAAATGCAAATGTGGAAAGAAGTATGGTTTGCCTGAAACCCTATTGTGAATGGTTTGGTTAAGTCAGATTTCATTTTTTGTTTCTTTTTTTTAATACCTTTCTTCCTTTGTCTTACTATGCAGGTAGTCCTCATCTTACGATCACATTTGGACCCAAAATTTCTTTGCTAAGTGAGATATTTGTTAAGTGAATTTTGCTCCATTTTATGATCTTTCTTGCCACATTTGTTAAGTAAATTACTGCAGTTGTTAAGTTAGTAATACGATTGTTAAGTGGATCTGGCCTCCCCATTGATTTTGCTTGTCAGAAGTTCACAAAAGGTGATCACATGGCCCTGGGGATGCTGCAACCATGAGTCAGATGCCAAGGGTCTGAATTTTGATCACATGGCCATGGGGATGCCGCAACAGTGACAAGCGTGAAAAACGGTCATAAGTCACTTTTTTCAGTGCTGTTGTAACTTCGAACTGTCACTAAATGAATGGTTGTAAGTCAAGGACTACTTATATTATGCTTTTACTATACTTTGCATAATTGTGCTTTCTCCAAAAGGTTATATGGCATTACAGATGTATGTATATCTAAACTGCAAGTCCATGTTCAGACATTCCAAATTGGTTGTAGCAGTCTAAATATAAAAATAAAATACTCTTAGAGTTAAACTTTACTTCTGCTTGCAGGATCTTGCTCATGCAAAAAGAAATAGCATGATGGATATGAATGCATGCATTACCAGCAAATCTGCTGCACTGTGTAATAAATTCAGCTTCCTGGCAAAAATCATATAAATTGCAATGTATTGTATGAGTTGTTGTGTCTAAGCAAAACTTTTCCATGTTATTATTTTAACTTTAATATTAGGAAAAAAGCTATTGACAAAGATTGTAGGATATAAGAAATGCTTATATCAAATAGCTATTTGCCAATGATATACATTTTTTCATTTTGCCCACATCATTTTGGTGGACTAGAACAGTTACATTGATTGCAAATTGATAATTTAAAATTTCAGAAGGAATTGAGAAATCTGATTAACAAGATTATGTATACTATACTTATGCCCTCTGTTGTTACAATGATATAAAAACCAGTGACTTTTCTGAAGACCCATGTGGCTTATGTGCATTAATTAAAATTCTGGATGCCTGAATTTTGTAATGTGCAGTCCAAACATGTACATGCATAGATATACACACTCTTATATACAGTATTTTCAACTAAGCCTGTAGTCACAGGTATGGATTAACAAAAAGTACCACACTTTTTATTGGAGGACAAAGGATTAAATAACGGTCAGATAAATAAATAGCACCTCTGATTTGTATGCGGTGTTTCTTTTAGATACATCTTAAATTTTTAGTTTAGGTTTTATTGATGCTTAGATTTTATTTAGGTTTTGTTGACATTCAGTTTGAATATATAGTTTTAAAACACAGTTTGCATGAATTTACCTCCAATGTGGATATAGATTTCTGAAACAGGTGTTGCACTGGACCCCTGATTCATTTATTTATTCAATTTGTGGAGCCTTATAATACCTTAAAACAGCTTCACTACAATTAAATATTTTTTCAGTAAAATATCAAATTCAGGAGATTTGATGCTTGGTTTAAAATATTGCAAAACTGTGAAAGAGAATGTCAAAAGACAGAACTCAGGAAGAATGTCACAAAAGCTTGCTGCATGAAAATGTTGCTCTGAGCACTGAGTTTCTTTTCTGTGGTATACTTGAATTCAGAGGTATAAACTTCCACCTTCCTTTGCAAAGTAATCGGGTTTTCTTTTCATTTTTGGCATTCAGCAATCTTTTAGGTATCCCCTATGGATACTTTCCAAAAGGAGTGCACTGAGCCCTTTCAGCTGTACTGGTGAAGACTGGAGTAACTTAGCTTTCTAATTGTTGGCCTGGCCCTTGACGCTTAAAAGAGCTGCATGGCCCTTTTCAGTTCTTATACCTGAACTGCAAAAGAGGAAAGAAAGAAATGACCACTAGATGGCAGCACAAAAATACAAAAAATCTTTGGTGTCATGCTTGCTCTAGATAAGGAAGGTAGAATATAATAGAATAACAGAGTTGGAAGGGATCTTGTAGGTGTTTTGTTTCACCCCAAAAAGAAAAAAAATCATCCTGGAGTCCTGGAGTTAATACCTTTGGATTAGCTAGTTTGGCCAAAACAAATATTGGAAGAATCCCAGAAAGATTTTGCAAGGCATGTAGAGCAAGGTGTTGCCCACCTCGGTTAGGAGTACCGTATATACTCGAGTATAAGCCGACCTGAATATAAGCCGAGACCCCCAATTTTACCACAAAAAACTGGGAAAACTTATTGACTCGAGTATAAGCCGGGGGTGGGAAATGCAGCGGCCACTGGTAAATTTCAAAATAAAAAAAGACTGGTCAAAAGTGCAAGGACCTGTCAGAAATCACTTTTTTCAGCCCTCTGGGTAGTCCTTTTGTGCATATGGACTACTCAGAGGGCTGAAAAAGTAATTTTTGACTGGTCCTCGCACTTGTGACCAGTCCTCGAACTTACGACTGTCCTCACATTTTACATTTTTGCCCTATCTTATCACCATTTCTCTCTCCCCCTCTCTTTCTCATTCTTTCTCTCTCCCCCTCTTTCTCTCTCTCTCTCCTCCACTCTCTCTCTCATTCTCTTTCTCCCCCCTTCCTCAAAGAGAGAGGTGGTAGGTTTGAGGAGAAAGATTGCTGTACAATAAAAAAGATGAAAGGGAAGAAAACCAACCCCAAACACATAAAAGATATTAAGATAAAGAATGAATTGTTAAACTTTAAAGAATAAAAGAGAACAAATATGAATAAATAGCAATAATTAGAAACACACATACAAACATACAATGTATTTTCTTTGAACAGAATATTTGGCCGGTTCACAAATTTAAACAGTGTTTAGTCATTTCACTTAAATTTACAATTTCTATATTTCCTTTTTGCCATATTTATTCCTCATCTATTTTTTTAAAAAACCAATATTACCCTTCATCCTCATTTCTAATCTTAATCAAATTCAATTTTTCACTTCTAGTCTATATTATACCCCTTCCCATTGTCATCTATTTTTATATCCATCCTCACATTGGTTAATTATGTAATATTACAGTTGTTCAATACAAATTCAACATTTTAAGATAAATCAATTAGTTATATAACTATCTTTTTTGTATATTAATCAATATGAACATGAATATTCCAATTATTTCCATGCAATCCAATTTCTTATAAATCAATTACCGGTAATTATATTTACCAATAATAATAAACCAAATAATTTCCCCCATATATTCTTCCAAACCACAACTTAACCATTTCTGCTTTCAACTAATAGTATAGTATCTCAATTATTACAATTCCCTAGTTAAATAGAGCTTTTTCTTTTGTGTTTTAAAATCTTGAACTCTCCTCTTTTGCCATTTGCCATGAATTTCCCATTGTTTGCACCTACTTTTTTTGATGAGGAAAAAGAAATCTGCCTTTCCAACGTTGCAAGCAAAAGAAAAAGAAAAAGAAAAAGAAATCTCTCTCTGCCTCATTTTGTCAGGTTGCAGCAAAGACCCGGTTTAGTTTCAGTTTCGCTTTTTTAGCATAGCTGGGAGGGGGAGGGAAAATGCTCCAGCAATTTACCTCTTTGCAGCTAGCTAGCAACAGAGCCCGGTAAAACAGCTGAGAGCAAATCAGCTGAGAGTCGGGAGGCTCTTCAAATCAACCTATGGTAATTAACATATACTGATGCTGAAAGGGGGTGTTTTTTTCTATTTTTGCAGACAGGGGTCTACTCATTTGTTTTCTTTTAAAAAGGCATTTTTTTTGTGACTCGAATATAAGCCGAGGGGGGCTTTTTCAGCCTGAAAAACGTGCTGAAAAACTCAGCTTATATTCGAGTATATACGGTATTTGCAATTTTAGACTTGTAAACTGCAGGGAACATAGAATATTACAGTTGGAAGGGACCTCAAAGATCTTCTAGTCCAACCCCTTGCTCGAACTGGAGACCCCAATACCATTTCAGACAAATGGTTGTCCAGTCTCTTTATACAAACCTTCAGTGATGGACAACCCACAATTTCTGAAGGCAAGCTATACCATTGGTTAATTGTTCCATCAGGAAATTTCCTTTAGTTCTAGATTGCTTTTCTCCTTGGTTAGTTTCCAACTACTGTTTCTTGTCTTGCCTTTTGGTGCTTTGGAAAATAGTATTAATTAATTAATTAATTAATTAATTAATTAATTATATTTCTATACCACCTTTCTCCCGTAGGACTCAAGGCAGGGTACAACAAAATTGCTAATTAAAATTATTACTTAGTTTGGTCAATTAAATAAAACCCAGAGTTAGATAACATTTTAAAAGATCATTCACATGTTCATATGTTTAGCCCCGCCTGTTGGAACAACAGGGTCTTGAGGGCACGACGGAAAGCACGGAGATCAGGGATATTCCGTATTTCCGGGGGCAGTTCATTCCAAAGGGTTGGAGCCCTCACAGAAAAGGCCCTTCCCCTGGGAGTCGCCATGATTTGACTGACAGTACCCTAAGTAGTCCCTCCCTGTGAGAACGAACTGGTTGGTGGGGGGCTATTGGTGGCAAAAGATGGTCTTGTAGCTACCCAGGTCCTAAGCCATGGAGCGCTTTAAAGGAGATGACTAACACCTTGAATCGCGCCTGGAAGACCACCGGGAGTCAGTGCAGCTTGCGCAGGAGAGGTGTTACATGGGCCTAACGAGTTGCGCCCATAATCACCCGTGCGGCTACATTCTGGACCAGCTGGAGCCTGCGGGTGCTTTTCAAGGGGAGCCCCATGTAGAGAGCATTACAGTAGTCCATACGGAGGTGACTAGGG